>JAOEHQ010046201.1:0-11730 GCA_025447715.1 Asclepias incarnata
GGCATAGCAGAAGGGGCGGAAGGAAGGAAGGCAGATGGGGCGGAAATCGCCCCTTCTGGGTTGGTCAACGGGGTCAACTCTCATTAATGTGGTTGACTGGTCTAAAGGCAGAAGAGGCGGTTTGAACTGGGCAGATGGGGCGATTTCCGCCCCTTCTGGGGGTCGGGTGTCGTTAGGAAAAATGAGGGGTGTCTATAGCTGGCCCCTAAATAATCTACATCTCATTAATAAAAACTCTATATTTGTCATATCTCGATTTATTTATATCCATCATTCATTATTAGCTATTTATTGTAGGTTCGGTTGACTGGTCGAAATTCGAGATCTCTACACATTCGGATATGTGGAATCCATCTGAATTCGTCTTTGAGGTTACCTGAAAATCACGAATACATATACATATACACACGAATATAAAACAGAACAAGAGATAGATAAACGAATTCCTTTATCATTAATCGAATGATTACAAATCCATATGATAATACATCTTGAAAACTATGGATTACAATCAACGAGCCGAACCTTTTGGTGGTTGTTGTTGCGGCTTCTTCTTCTTATTCTTCTTTGCAGTGATGGTGGTGATAATATGCTTGTGGTGGTAGTAGTTTGGTAGATGGGAAGGAAAGATTGAATTTTATTTTTTTTAATTTTTTTTTGGGAAGCGCGACAAAAATATATACCCTTAAAACCATCACAATGTTTTTTATGCCATGGATAGTTGGATACAACAACATGGTTTTCATCTTCTTCTGAAATATTTATGATGGGATTACAACCCATTACTTTTGATATCGAATACAACTATACTAAAAGTCCTTTAATGGGTTTCAAATTTTATCAAGTTTATGTAAAATCTTATTTCTATTTTGGCCGTAGAAGTTTTTGATTTTTCTTTTTCATATGAAAATTATGATTACTTGTATAAAAACAAAATGAAATAATACGGATACAATACTTTTTGACAATTCAATTAGCATATTGTGGAATGTATAGTATATGAAACAATTGTATAACACATGCATCTCTATCTATACTATCTTATAAACCAAATGGTTAGTGTCTTTAATTTTAAAATTTTCAAACATTTTCTTATTTAGCATATCATGGTTAGTATCTTTAATTTTAAAATTTTCAAACATTTTCTTATTTAGCATATCATTTATTGTCTATTATTTAATTTCTTATTATTTAATATCTATGTTATTTATATATTAATTAATTATATATTATTTTTATAATACATTATAAAATATTTAGTCCCTTCATCAGCTCAAGAAAGAACTTAATCAGTCGTTACTCACCTCTCACGTTTAGCCGCCGCCACTATCGTCTCGCCGCATCGCGCGGGTAATCTTCTAGTTATATTATAAAGGAGAAAATGAGTGTCTTATTTTTTAAGTTTTTTAAGAACTTCAAATTATAGAAAGTATTTAATCTATCATTTATTTTTGTTATTGGTGACTAACATTTACTATATTATATTTTTGTTATTCTACAAAAGTTTATATTTTATCATATAATCTATTATATAAAAATTTAACAAATTATTTATTATAACAACCTATCAGAATTTCTTTGTCAAAAGTTAAAACTAATTATGGCTGTGCGGATGAACTTCTAGTACTTATAAGGAGTTTGCTATTTAAAGTCCTTAAGACTATGAATAAGGTGCAGCAAAATATTATACATGACGGTTGAGAATTATTTTAAAAACGGTTATTTAATTTATATGTATAACATTTTACAGTGTGTTATTCTTACCCTTCAGGGCTACGAATAGCAAAATCCTACTTAATATGCCAAACGAAAACACACATAACTATTTCTTTTTTACGTAACATTGAGTCACATAAAGTTGTTCCACGTTAAATCTACTCGTATATCACTTACTATAGATTATTTTATTTTTAGATATTTCAATCTTTGATAGGTCTTTTAACATAACCTTTTAATCTTTGATAGGTCTGGGTAATGATAGTCATTAATTTACTAAAAAAAAAATTCCACTTTTTTTTATTGGCATCTTGTTATGACTACTAGAACTTAATCAAATACTTATGTTGACTATATACAAAATATATAGTTTGTCATTTTAATTGGTTTCAAGAATCATTTGCGTTCCACCTATGTTGACTATATATAACATAGCTAAACTACAATCATTAGCACTAATAACTTTTTTTTTTTGGAAAAGTGAATTTTGCCTGATCTTCGTGTCGTGATTCGACAGCGGGAGGTCTAGCATACGTTGTCTGAACCGGGTCCGTGCTAAAGAGCTCTCTCGAAGCAGAAATGCCTATTTCAAATACCCGATGGGGGAAAACCCCCTACTAATCCGCCCAGAGACACGACAATTAATAGGGGGTAAACTCTGCATCCTCAGACTTGAACCTAGGTCTCCCTATATCCAAACCCTAATGGAGAGACTTTCTTTATCTCAAAATTGGCCTAGGTGGGAATCGAACTTGGGACCTCTCAGTCACCAGGGGATGCCAAACCACTATACCAACTCATCATTGATATTAGCACTAATAACTACTAAGCAATTATATATTCATTCTAAAATCCCCATCTATGAAGTGATGATTTAGCATATATATATTATATATGGGGATAACATAGCTGCTGTTGACGGCAGCTATTTTAGCTGCTGTTGTGTTGTTTTTTTTTCCGTTATCAACCTCAAAGTCTTTTAAATGTACAAAATACATCCGTCATTTAAAATTGATGTGTGAGGCTGCATAAATCAATCTGCAGGGATGATTTTCCCATTATATATACCTAGCATGTTGGTTTACGGTTTTCTTAATTTTACCCTATGCATTTCATAATTACAGTTTGGTAATTAATTTGCAGTAGCTAGTTCGATCGGCAGCATATGTCGACAGTTGATAATGACATTTCTTTACATATCAATTTGTAGTGGTTTCCTTCTACTCCGTATGACATAACTACATGAACTATCAAAATAAATACATGCACAATGACATCTATGTGGGTAGTAGTTTGACATCACTAACATTTGTCTTCTTGCCACGAAAAAAGTTTTGATGCAGAACTGCCCCGTTCACTCATTATAGTACTTATAAAGATTATTAAAAAATTTAAAACTTAAACTAGAATTCCGTAAAACATTTATAAAAAAATAATTGTTTCTTAATTCTTTCACACATATTTTACGAATTGTAACACCATAATTGCAATTAAACATGCTTAGGCGCATATATTACACGATGGGTCACCATCACTAGTCTCAAGAACAAATTATGCACAATGCATACGTAACCCATCATGTAATATTTGTGCCTGAACATTCTTAATTGCAATAAACTATATATCATTTTTTATAGAAAGTTATGGATTTGAATTAAAATCTTAATTAATAACGTTTTGGAACACTTTTTACTTTTCCTAATATATTTTTTTGGTTTTATTATGTAAGGAAAATAGTATTTTATTTGTAATCTTTGTTTTTTTTTTATCTTCGTAAATTAAAGTTTACTTTTACACTGACTATCTTTTATTACATTAGGATCATAAAATATATATCTTAAACATACACAATAAATATTAGAAGATAAAAGAAATACAGTTAGTACGCTTTTTGAAAAATAAACAATGAATGTTTGGGATATCTAAAGTTTTTAATTATTGATAGTTTAAGGAAGATCAATGCAAACTCGACCGATTTATTGAGCATGATACTCGTGTTTGACACATTGATGCTCAACTCGTGTTTGAACACCCTAGTGCGAAATGATTATTATAGTCGAAGAAACTTAATATAATTACTATAGAGAAAATTAATTCAAACAAATTAGACGGGTTGGTTAAGAAGTTGGCTATCAAGGTCCCTCATGTGTGTGAATCGAGGGTTTAAATCTTTGCCCGCTTGGATGCATTTTTTAGAATGAGAACCAATAATATCTTATCATGTGGTAAACACTATAATCACACACATGCACATCTAAATTAATATTTTGACACAACATTCACACCATATTGATGGCACGTCTTTAATAGTACGAGCTTATATATTTTATCTGACAGGATTAAAAACTTAAAATTAATTCTCAATAGCTTTTTTTTTTCTTTTTTTTTGAATGGCATTTCTCAATAGTTATTCATAAAAATTTTAATGCTAGCTTATCCAGCTTGATTAATTTTCTTAACAACTTTTTTTTTAAATAAAAAAGATTTACCCCGATAACAATAAAGTTCAGACGACATAGCAAATCGCTAAGTCGACTATAATTTTCTTAATTGACAGCTTAGCACAAAGTTAACAAGCAAACTGCACACACTCCATGTTGAGTATTAAGCGATATAACTTGTATAAGTCATGGGGCTTTTCATTTTAATTATATTATCACAAAGTTTTTTCATTCAACAGGGTACACTTTTAACAAACAATAAATCTCTATGTAGTTAACTACCACTACAATTAATTCTTGATTTATTTACACTTATTTTTTCACATTTTTAAAAAGTGTGAAGAAAAATTCAATTTATGAATATGCTTGAAATGTGTAAAAAATTCTTCATATCTACAAGTGTGATAAAACTTGAATAATCATAACAATTTTCACATTATGTGGCAAAATTTCACATTTATAAGTGTGTAGAAGTATATAAATTCTTCACATTTAGAAGAGTGAAAGTCTATTTGTAACACCAAGTTTCTTCAAGTAAGAGGGGGCGTGAATAATTTGGGTGATACAAATTAGCTTTCACACTCATAAATGTGAATAATCACTACAACAAATAATTGATTTGTTTGCGTTTATTTCTACACATTTTAAAAAATGCGTAGATAATTATATAGTTTTTATACATTTAAATGTGTACTAAAAATAATACTCGCGCAATGTGCGGTGATTGATGGTTGAAGTTAAAAGATGATGGTGTCCGGCAATCGGCTTCGCCGACTGCCGGCTCTGAATTGTCTAACACATGTATATAAAAATTGTATTTGATGTTATTGATAAAAATATATATAAATAAAAATTGTTATGTAAATCAATATATAATATAACATAAACAATAAACATTAAATAATAAGTTAAAAATTATAATGTTTAAAAAATTCAAAATTCAATATACTATGTAAATGCTTTATAAGGTAGTATAGATAAAAAAAACCTAAAAAAATTTGTGAGAAATCTGGTTCTATTAATATAGTAAAAAAACAAAAAAAAATGTGAAGGGGCAAGAGATGGGATTTAAACCCACCACCCCACTTCAATAAGTTACAAGCCAGCCATTCCATCCAAAGGATTTATTTATTTTTTAAACAAATGTAATACATATTCTAAATATAGTAGGCGTAAAAAAAACAAAATCATCACTGATCGAGTCCTATTACAATAATTAATTAATAGTGTATATGATATAAATACAATGTTTACGAGTACATTGAATATGTCCCATGTTGTGAGCCTCCAATTTTGTTTAGAAAAAACAACACGTCGCCCTCTCCAAATCATCTAAAGGGCCTGTGGTGGACCAGGAACCGTCCTTTGTTTTTAGACTGTTTCTACTTCTTTTTTTTCCTATATATTATGATTATAAACGTCTTTTTCATCAATATGGCACGTGTTATTTATGACAAAATTCAAAATTGTCCCATGAGTTTGTATCACGATTCACGTGTGGATATAATAATAATACTAGTATATAATATGGCCACCTTCGTGCCAACATTATGGGAGCATCAACTTATATATTATTTCACTTGCATATATAAACATTCCATTGTACGTTCTTTATTTATTAGAACTTACTATATATATATTCGTATAGTATCAACTACTTAGGTCTCTCCCTTTCTATTTCAAAATGGAAATCATTGAAGACGATGGTTCTTCTTCAACCTCATCATCATCTGAATCTAGGGAACGACTTGCACCATCATCCATTAACCACCCAAAACGAAAGGCTGCAGGTAGAAAGAAGTTCAAAGAAACTAGACACCCTGTCTATAGAGGTGTTCGATTAAAAAACGGGTCTAAATGGGTTTGTGAAGTTCGTGAGCCAAATAAAAAATCAAGAATCTGGTTGGGAACTTTCCCGACCCCTGAAATGGCGGCTAGGGCTTATGATGCAGCAACCCTAGCCTTACGAGGTGATAACTCACCACTTAATTTTTCTGACTCAGCCTGTTTGATTAAACGGGCCAAATCAACTTCTGCTCGTGATATTCAAGAAGCTGCACTTGAAGCAGCTCTTGCTTTTGCACCAAAAGGTTACCACAATGAGCCATCTTCCTCTTTCCAAAAAGAAAAAGGTGATCATGAAAACATGGCGGTGGAAGTGGAGGTGGAGGAGACATCGTTTGTTGATGAGGAGGTGTTGTTTAATATGCCAAGTTTTTATATTAGCATGGCGGAGGGATTGGTTATTACTCCACCAGGAATGAAAAAAGGGTTTGATTGGAGTGATGATTTTGATGACTCTAATATGGATTTGACACTATGGAGGTATTAAACATACCCGGAACAACCATATATAGAAAGGAGGACATACAATTTGTTTGATTCGGCTTCTTATTTTTTTTTCTCTTCTAAAAAAAACTAGAGCTTTATGCATAAAAAACGATCTACTTGCATGTCTTTGTTGCGGTTTTCTCATGTTGAGCTTTCGTTAACTAATTAACATTTTTCTAAAATATATTTTAAGTACAAAATTTAATGAATCAATGATGCGTTTAGTGGTAGAAAAACTAAAAGTGTTTTATAGAAATTTTTTCAAGAGAATCATGGAAAATAAAAAACGTATTCAGATGTGAGTTTTTAAAATAATTTTAATTGAAAATAGAAAACTCTGTTTTCAAACTTATAACACCCTTTGGAAAACTCATTTCAATAGTTTTTAAATATTTTCAACTTCAGAAATTGAAAACTCCTTGTGTTTTTCAAACTTACAACTAAATGCGTTTTTAAAATTTTCAAAGTTTTTCTAAAACAAAAACTTTTCTCATTTTCTTGGAAAATGAAAATGAAAATTTTGAAAAAGATTTCTATGACTAAACGTACCCTAACCTTTTCATAAATTTCCTTGCATGAGTATAATTTATTATTCATTTTTTTTATAAATTAAAAGCTCAAAGTAAGAAAAAAAATAATTTAAATAACAATAAAGCAAAAACTATGAGTTCATATGGTTAAATTTTAATAATGGTGGATATGGCAACTAATTGAACATGTGACATGTGAAAAATAATTCACTAGACACCTATCAAAGTTTTCATTCTTCGTTTATGTAATATTAGAAATTATATATATATATATATATTGTTATTATTATCGTGTTGTTATTAAACATGTTGGATAACTATTTTCATATTTTAAATGTTTTGTAATAGTGAATTTGTATTGTAATGCTTCTACTTATATGTTAATTAATTTGCATTCGTTTTTATTTCATTTATATTTGTTCATGATCACAAACGAATGAACATGGACAAACTTTATGTTCTACTATCTATTCGTGAGCCATTTATTAAATTAAATGAATGACCATGATCAATGCATCATTCATATATGTTCACCCAGTTCGCTTACAAGTTACAACCGTTAATTAAGTTATCATATAATTATATTAATGATTATTTTCAGTTTAAATCCCTTTAAGTTTTCAATCTATATATATGTGCATCTCTATCATTCATAAATTATAAATTGAATAAAATTATATTAATTCAAACATCTTACTGTAATTACTTTTATACATTAAATAAATTAATTCAAAGATCTATTACTATTTTGAATAAAATTATATTACCATCTTTAAAGTACTACTCGTGTTATATTTTTCATAAAAAAAAACTTATATATAAGTTTAATTATAGTTTATCATCATTCAATAAATTTATCATATAACAATATTCCTATTAAGCCTCGCATGTTAGTTGCTTAGCAATCCCATTAAGTCTCGCATGTTATTTGTAATTTGTTGTAATTTTAGAATTTGTGTACGCTATCTAGCATCTTGCAGATGGTTTGATTTATTAATAATATATCATCCGTTGTTAAAAAATATATATATATATCCTTTGATGTTAAAAAAAAACAAAAAACCTCGCATGTTATTTGCTTAGCAATCATCAGAACCGTCTCCAAAGGTTATATCCTTAGAAACCTTAAAAATTCTTAGTCAAGGATATGTTTCTTAACCATTGAAGTATATCCATAGCTTGGTATTTGTGGGTAGAAATCTTTAGCTAAGGATGTATCCTTAGATATCCTTCTACTTTTTCTCTTTTTTTTTGTTGGTGATATGAAAAATATAAGGATATGTAAGGATATTTGTATGATTAGAGGTAAAATTAAGGATTTTAAAAATTTGTAAAGATTTTTAAAGATATGATATGACAGTTGAAAAATAATTAAAGATTCTTTAACATTGAAGATGATGTCACAACTCTTTACTTCCAACCTCTCAGTTACCAACAAATGGCGCCTTCAAACTTAGAACTTTTCTATGACATGTAACTTCATGACTTTGACGGAGCAAAAAAGTTTTCATGAAAACATAAGAGATGATATTAGTACCACATAGTTTAATAAATCTATCATACTCATGCATAATTTATTTGTACAGTTTATTGTATTATTTGTACAATGTGGTAAATTAATAAAAAACGATGGTACAGATATCAATTCCCCGGAAGCATAGTTAATTTATTTATTTATTTAACAGCATAAGTGAATTTTTATTAATAACAATAATACTAGCAAGAAGCTAGGAATACAATATGATGATACAAGAGTCAGACCAAAACAAAAGCAGAATTATAAAATCATTGGGTCCCTAATTACAATTATATTAAATAAATTTTTTTATTACAATTACACTGAAAGTCACCTTCAAGATGGCCTAATGGTTAATATCTTGTGATATTTATAAAATGTCTCGAGTTCGAATCTTATTAGGTACAATCTTAAGATGACCAGAAAAAGATTTAGATACAGCCACGGAATACCCCAAGTAAACTGCTTATATCTTAATCAAAAAAGATTCATCTTTCCTAATAACCTGACTAAAGAAAACTTCATCCAAATTTTATTACTATTACATTAAAGTTGTTATACTAAAATTCAAACGATATATATCAAATATATTTTAAGTAGGTCGACTCAGCTCCATATTCCTAACTGTACAGAATACATGAATGCTTGAGTTTCATTGAAACATTTAAATTTTAAAACATGAACTTTTTAGTCAAAATCGGTTTGGCCAGAAAATCACCTCTAATTAATTCATCCGCATTTATTATTTAAAAACAACCCGCTTTGGAATTTGACATTGTTAATTTACTTCGACTTGTAGTACAATATTTCTATGAAGTGGCAACTGCACGCTATTTCAAAGTGAAGGATGTTTAGCTTAACAAATTTATGCTTTTTTAGTAATAATTCAAAGAAGAGTATGGTGCAAAGGTTCTTTGTGTAATAAGCATATAGAATGATGATTTGTCAACTTTCAACTTTTTTTAACTTGATGCAATATATATATGCTATGCAAAATTACTTTTTATATTTTAATTTGATGCGCTTAACATACTTGATTATATTCAAGTACATCAAAGAGTAAATTAGTCGAACACATCAAGTAATTGTGTATCAAAAGTAAACACCGGGTGCATCACCGCTCCTAATTATACTTGTTATGCTAATTAAGAATACCTTCTTATTTGAACCAACACCATATATAATACATGTACACTTTTAATTTATAACAAAACTTTGACACAAATCTTGAAAATTAGGCTTGTTTCAACTTTCAACGTATCAAGAGGCCTAAAAGAAGCCTAGAAGGAGTCCACAGTGTAATGACAATGTATAATTCGTTTCCCATTTTTCATATAATTAATTAAAATCCTTTATAGATCTTACGGGGACATTTTTCATAAGGATATAAAGATGATTTCTTTTTAGCTTATAGCTATTGAGTAATGTTTGTATACAATGGTAATAAATTTGCATTAAAAAACTATATGGTAAATGACAAAAAAATTCTACATTTTATTATACGCATATAAGATATCATTTTAATTTAAGGTGTTCTACTTATACAAAACTAAAGGAGCTAAAATTGTACCCGTAAAATACGCCGTGTTAATGAGTTTTCAAAAGGTTTTAATTTCTAGTGTATAAGTTGAATTCAGAAACAACAATTCGCAAACTTCAATTAGTACATGCTACAAAGAGTGACGTTTGCCGGTGGTCAGTTTCGCCAACCGCCGGCTTTGCATTAACTAATACGCAAGTATATATAAACTGTTGGATTGACTAACACGTGGCTTTAGGTTGACAAATACACGACTTTGGTGTTATTTATTTACAAGTTACAAAAATCAATTCCTTCCATAATCCAAACGTCAAAGTTGGATTCGGTTTTGGTTCGGTTCGGTTTGTTGGTTTTCGGTTTAGGTTTCGGGTTTTTTTTTTAATTTTACGTTTTAGCTTATTAAGTTCTAAATTAAACATTCAATTGTTAAAGAAAAAATATGATAAAGAAACTAAAATACATGGATGTTTTTTTTAATTAATTATATCTTTTAGGTGCTAAAATTGGTATGATTTTTTATAAACTGAATTGATTTTGTTGTGCATTTTCATGTAAAACAAACAATTGATTTTGATTTGTATACTAAGAAAGTAAAAAATTTAAATATATTAACATATTTACTAACCATAAGTAATAGATATATATATATAAACTGATATAAATATAAAATAAATTAAAATATATTTGGTTCGATTCGGTATTTTGGTCGGTTTTTTGCATATGAAACAGAAACCCGATCCGATCTGATCCGTTCGGTTTTTAGAAAACAAAAACCAAACCAATCGATTTGGTCCGGGTTTTTTTTTGGTTTTCCGGTTCGGTTTTTGCTCACCCCTAAATCAAACTATTTCATGTAAAGCAAAGGTACGAAGATAAATTCTTCGATCTTAAATTTTTTTAATTTTAAGACCTTTGACCATACTCTTTATATACTCGTATTAGTAAAGTAAAGATACGCATCAATTAGGGGTCACAATATCTAAATGCTTGAAAGCTTTCATTTAACAAGTGTTATCATGTTTGTCATGAAACAAGTCTGAAAATACAAGTAAAAATCATCACCAAAACCAAAAATTCATCATCAAAAAAAAAAAAAAAAAAACCTCACCACAACATGAAATCAGTAGTTATATATAAGAATAATAATAACTAGTTATAGCAAACACTTAATTGGAGCAATTGGTTTCATTATTATTATCTTGCAACATGTTGTCCCAAGTATTCAATGTTCTTGTTCAATTCTTCAAGTTTCTTCATCCTCACTCTTTCACTTTCAGTAACCAACTGCATAATGATCAAATAATAATATGGGTTTAATTAAAAATAATTACCACTACTATTGAAAAATTTAATTTAATTTCTATACTATTAATTTAAAAGAAATTTGATGTAATTATTGGAAGCATGCATATTATATGTATCACCTCCATCAATCTTGCTACCAGATGGGCTTTCTCCTTGTTTTTTTCATTGAAAGCTTCTAAAACTTCTCTGTACTCTTTCTCCTGGTGAGAGTTTATTTAATTATTATTAGATTGATGAATGTGAATTAAAATTAAAAGTGAATATTAAAGATTTGGGTTTTGCTAAACAAAGCCCTAAGGGCTGTATATAAGGTGCATTAAATAATTGTACACTTACCATAAAATTCAGGGG
>JAOEHQ010046202.1:0-11728 GCA_025447715.1 Asclepias incarnata
CCCCCCTGAATTTTACATAAACCCCCCCTGAATTTTACATAATCCCCCCTTACTTTACCTAAGATAGGTACTGCATGTTTTACATAACCTTTCCCCATATATATATATTGATATAGACATATGTTTACATAAACAAGAATTGGTGTAGATAGATAGGATGGATGATATGATTGGATGGATATTTATGTGTACTGGTGTAGATAGATAGGATGGATGGATATGTGTGTGTATGTATTTGTTATATAGAGAGGATGGATATGTGTGTGTATTTGATATACATATACAGAATATATATATATATATAGAGAGAGAGAGAGAGATGAGGATGATAAAAAAGGATTAAAAAAGGTTAGGTGTGTAGTGGAATGGACAAAAATACCCCTCACGTGAGAAGCACGTGAGGGACTTAACGCCCCAATTTAACACCTATCGTTAAGTTGTACCAAAAACGCCAAAAGTTTCAAAAGTAGGGACGAAAAATGCCAAGAAACCTGAAAAGGGACGAAACCTGCCAAAATGAGTAAACCACAGGGACCAAAAATGCAATTAACTCTTATTTTTATAAATAATAGTTTGATGTGATTTTTATAATTGAAATTCAAAAAATATAAGTTTAACAAAATAACATGGTAATCAAATGGGTTATTTATAAAAATAAAGACATTTGACTAAATTTATAAGAAAATTTCTTTATTTTTGAACGACCAACAAACGGAAAATGCCCAAGTACTTCATACACGGTGAACGAATGGTAAAATGTCCTTGTAAGCTGGCCGAAAAGAGTCAAACACGACGACAAATTAACAGTAAAACCGAGCCACCTTCAGTCTCCTATCTATGGCCCCAAGCCTCCGACCTATGTCGGATGTTATTGGCATATAAGGAAATTTTTAATTGACATTCAAGGTGTAAAAGTATATTGTTAATTTTTATTTTATGTTTAATTAAAATATATTAGTAAATTCAAATTTTTAAATTTTTAAAAATTGAAATGGAAAACAAAAATCATTATTTAATTCAATGTTATAAAGACCGAGTATATAACTAAAGAACAAAGGAACATTAATGTTGACTCTGACGACTTTCTAGTTTCCACAAACAAGATTGTGGGACTACTTCAAATATTAACTTTGTGGAAAATAAGGCATTGCTTGTTTGATAGGCCACCCTTGAAATAAAACAACAAAATAAGAATATGTTTGGTTCTAGAGCTATTAAGCGGGTGTGTATGTATATATAAATATAGCACGACAAGTTAGTTGTTAGATTGGATACCCATAACGACATCTAAGCTGGCTATATGTAGATCCCGTTCCACATTCCCTCATTACCACCCTCAAAGAAAACCCCTGATATACCCCTTTGAAGAGGAAACCCTTTGAGGAGACTTGAACCCAAGATCTTTTCAAAGATAATTTAGTTTTCCAATTTATAAATATTAACCCTCTCTTTAATTATTAAAAAAAAGGGTAAGATTTAATAGTTATATATTTTTTTTATTTTATGATTATTTACAAAAAGTTATTTTCTTCTATATCTAATTTTTGGATTTTACATGATAAACTATAAACTCGATTTTTTTTTTTTTAGAACACACGACTTGTAGTAATTTGTAAAACACATACTTCTAATTGTAAAACACATATTAAGGGACCTAAAACATTGATTTTATGATTCATTCATTGATAATGTTGATTGTAAAAACCAACAAGGTAATTTATGATCAAAAGTGTTGATGTTTTCATAAATTGTATTATGTTTGAATGTTTTCAAGTAAATAATTTCAGTGTGACCGAGACGCATTAGAAAAGTTTCAAAGATATCAAAATTAAATCGTGTATATATGAGTTAAGACATTCTTTTTGAGTAATTCGAACAAAAAAAACTTCTCGGGTTTATTGATAATGTTGATTGTTTGACATATATGGTTTACATTTACATGTGTTTAGTTTTGAACACAATACATATTTTATATTCTTTATTTGTTCATTTTTAAGTACTCTTTTAATTAGCCTTTCATAATGTACAAGGTCATCGATTCATATATGATTTTGTATTTTGTATTTTTTATATGTATCTACTAATCTATCAATATACTAGCATATTACACACGCAATGCAGGTGGTTTATTATAGTGCTGTTTGATTCGTCGCAGCGTCGCAAAGAAATTTAATAATATGAATAATAGCGTGATACATGTATCTTTTTAGAAATAATAAAAAAAAGGGTAGTTGGATAGGGACAAAGTAATATGTTAAAAAAATTACGACACGAAGTTTCAAATGAAATTCACCTTTTAAAAAAATAAAAAAATGTTATATTTGTTAATGTAAGGTTGGTCCACTTGATAGAATTGAAGTTGTTGTCCACTTCCTCTTGGGTTAAAGTCCAAGGTTTAATCCCTCTTTAGCGTGAGATGATTTACGGCTATAATAGATTTACCGTTAAAAATTGTTTACACCTATTCTATTTTTATGTTTAATTATACAACGCTAGCGTATCACATGTTTTAATAATTATACAACGCTAACGTATCACATATATCAAATTGGAATGCTTCCATTTATGACAAGGTCTCACTAGGTGCAATAAAATAAAATAAAATAAAAAACCTAGAAGGCTTTCAAGAGAAAACAAGCTTGAAAGAAAGGACTAGGAAGAAAAAAAACACGAACTTATTTGATATTTTATCGAATGTGGGACATGGAAAACAAGTTTGAGAGTTGGGAGTTTTGCTAAAAATTTAACAAATAACTTCAAAAAGTTTGGCCAACTGGCCAAGAATGAGGCTGGTCCATTCCCCCTGCTTCCTATGCTGCATCCGCTAGTTTTGTTTAGAGGTTACTTCCAAGGTATATAAAACAAACTCAAACTTTTCTTGAACATGGACCAAGTCTCTTTTCACAATCGTGGATTTTATAATAAAGAATATCCAAGTCTAGTCGTTAAAGCTTGGGTTTTAAAAGGAAAATACTTAAAAGACTGAAATTCGACTCTTAGGATAAAAAAAATATAACCCTAGTGGGCACAAGGATCAGTTGCGACGACTCTAGGCTAATCACAAAGTGAGTGGTGGTTGTGGAATTAATCGACTCACAAAGTGGTTCGGATATCTAATTTAACCAAAATTTCTTTGCATTGCATTGCAATCTGATGGAATCTTGAAGGCTTGTATCAAAAAGCTTCACGCATCACACTTATCAATAATTAAGTAAAACTTAAGCGCCATATTGTACATACATCTTAGACAAATTGTTGTTGTATGGAGTATGTAAGTATTAATATTTCGATCTTTTAATGTCTCGAGCTGTACAAGGGAGTAATTTGAAGACCATCAGTGATGGCACTGATGCATTTCGGCAACCATCGATCGAGTCATACACGCGGTAACATGGAATATGGTGAGGTAACGTTCCCGCCTACGTTTGATTTTGCGGTAAGGTATCATTTTACGGCAAACGATACCGAGCGTGATGAGTTAGGCAAAGCCGACCATTGGAGGGCCCCACCCCCATTCAACGTCTATTTTATTTTTATTTTTTATTTTTAAAACCAATTCCAACCCAACTTAAAACACACACATTATACAACATTTTTATCAAAACACTCTACAAAAATTCAAACAACTTAAAACACACTTTCAAAAATGGATCCTAAACAAACCAAATGAGTGCCAAGTTCTGCACGGGGAAGAACATCCAGCCATCCTCGCCCTCGAGTTCAATTGCAACCCGTTTACCGCTCGCCAATGTATGATCCATCTTTCTCAACCTCAACCCGTTTACCACCCGACAATGTACGAATCATCTTCTCAACCTGTTTACCGTCCACAAATGATTCCTCAATCTCTACAAATGTTCTACCCCAACCACTCGCAAATGGTGGGAGAAGCATTGTCATCACTCTTATATCGCCACAAACATCAAAACAAACACAGTAAGGGGTCTCCTAACAATACCAATTCTCACCTCATTCTCACTGCCACATAAGCGTCACATTATATTTTTTTCTCTCAAAAAACCACGAGAACATGACCCTACCAACAATATTCTCATTCTCACCCTATTCTAATTTCCATTTATTTTTTTAACACAATATTCTTAGATGTATTACAAATTAGGCCCCACCACACATGTCACACCCCAACTAAGGCGGAAATATGGGATGTAACGGTAAGCACAATGGATATTACATAGAGTAACTAAATGACTTTATTAGATAAGCAATTCACGAATCCATAAACATAAATCATCCAGATTCAACAAACAATAGTTAAATTCCCATGTAGGGGAGATAAGTCAAGGCATATTGCCAAATCTAATCACAAAGGAAAGCATAAATAAAGATAGAAGCAGCATCGAATCCTAAAGCCCGAAGTCTGCT
The DNA here is from genome assembly GCA_025447715.1 of Asclepias incarnata. Classification (NCBI taxonomy): domain Eukaryota; kingdom Viridiplantae; phylum Streptophyta; class Magnoliopsida; order Gentianales; family Apocynaceae; genus Asclepias; species Asclepias incarnata. The sequence goes on from JAOEHQ010046202.1 coordinate 4,384, forward strand.
AAGGTCCCATGCTACCATCCTAGCCATGATTTGCTTGATTAACTTGATTACATGAAAGGAATACTTGAAAGTGTCAACAAAATGGTTGGTGAGTTCGTAGGTTTAGTTTGAAAACATTAGAATGAGTAGTTTTTGTTCCGTTTAATAGATTGCTTGAATACATAAATAGATTGAATAACTTTGGCTATAGTTATACTTATGATATCAATAGAATAACATAGCTTGAATATCTCGGTGCATTTACTATCGACCTGGCTAGCTTGAATACACCCAATAAGCACAAAGCACTATTAGGATCACATAAATCGAATACCATAGATTGAATACCATATCATACACTAACCTAATAGCCACAATAGAATAAAGTTTACGGCACGCGAAAACAATTAGTATCCTTTCACCCTATGAAAACACATAAAAAGGGGCTACGAAACTCACCTGATAGCTTGATTGACTGCAAATGAAAACACAATATAGAACAAGTAGAATGCTTGAATACTTCATCCTAGCATACAGGTATACACACAATTGATTAGTCTAAGCTTGATTGATTACGCATGATTAATCGTTAGTGTAATGTGTTTGACTTTAACTTAGTTAAAATACTTAAGTTTACAAGTTCGAATAAAGTTAACTCAATAACGAGTTTGACTTTTAGTGATATAAATGGTTTTACTGACTTTCGTGAGGTCTTAAATACGAGGTCTCAATCTGGGGTCTCAAATGAAATACGAGGCAGCAGCTGAAATACGAGGCAGCAGCTGAAATACGAGGTCGCAAATATTTACATGGTCACAAATAAAAATACGAGGTCACAACTAATTTACGAGGTCACAAATGAATTACGAGGTCACAAATGAAATACGAAGTCACAAATGAAATATGAGGCATTAGCTGAATTACGAGGTCGCAAATGAAATACGAGGTCACAAATGAAATACGAGGTCACAGTTGGATTTACGGGGTCACAAATGATTTACGAGGCAGTAAGGAATTTGCGGGGTTGCAGATAGAAACGAGGTCGTAAATGAGAGCTGTTCTTCCCCAAATTGGTTTTAGAAAACCCTAATCGTATCTTTTGATTCAGAAGGTGTTTTTAACATCAGATTGCACTTTTAGACTCACTGAAATAGTGGGAAAACAATATTAAAGCTTCAGACTCTAATACGGGCTCAAACCCGAAAACCCATTTGAACAAAGTTGATAAAAAGTGTACAAAAATCCTTATATCTTAAGATTTTGTTTACGAAATTAAATGAAACTTTGACAGTAGTTGTAGTATATGATAACAAACGTTTTGGACGTGAAAAGTTAGAAAATTGATGATTATCATGCGTTTATTTTGATAAAAACAAAAATTACAAAAAGAAGAGTAAAAAGAGGGTTTCAATCTTATACCTTAAATCTGTAAAAATAGAACGTTTTGATGATGTTATCGTACTAAAAACACTGATTTGAAGCTAAATCTAAACAAAACAAATTTGCATTTTAATAAAAATTGATGTTTAAGAGGGGTAGAATGTAGTATGTGTTTTGAAAGAAAAAGGTGTTTGTGTGTGTTTTTAACTTGGAGAGAAAGGTGATGAAAATGAGAGTTCTAGAAAGAGAAGGCTATTTATATGCAAATCGTTCCCAGACACAAAATACGACCTGGACAGATAATTACGATGTCACTAATACGATTCCAACTATTACGAGGTCGTATTAGGCCCTTAAATTGCGAGGTCGTAACTGAATCCTTGATTGACTTTTAATGATTGACTAACATTAATCACTTTCTTGATATGATTACCATAATTTAGCACATAGAATCTGTTAGAATGCAAACACATATAGATTGAAATCAAATAGAATGAATTACTGGATACATTGATCGTTAAAGTCACATATTTCCATTAAATTCGGATCGCGGGGTGTTACAACACACCACATGAGAACACCGTTTCCAAAACATGGTGAGAATACATGTGGTGCCAATGGTGTCTTCGAAGACATGCCAAGAACATGATGAGAACACCACCATTAAGAGAGCCTTAATCACATCAAACATGGTGACCATGATGTGATATGAATAAAGAGTAAAAATACAAAATATAATACGCACACTACACATCATGATGCTCATGTGTAATTTAGGAGTAACAGTAAAATAGTTTTCCGTTCTAAGATATATCTATACTTATATACAACTATATAAAAATTTTAGACCCATGTTGAAAAGTTACATTTTTAGGATATACAAAATGACCAATATACCCCTTTTATCTATTTACATCATTTATCTCTTAACTTCTAAAATACATACACTACCCATCAATTACCTACACTACTCTTCGCTGCCGCCACCACCAATCGACGCCACCACCACACCGTCGCTACCGCCGTAGCATTGTCCGGGTACCTTTCTAATAAATATATATATATATATATGGAAAAGGTGAATATGGGGTTTGTCCCAAATTTAAACATATATGAGAACCCCTCACACCTTAATATTCTAATCATTAAAAACATGAAACCTAAATGTAACACCCTACCTGTAGAAAAATGTAGATTTCCAAAAATTTTCAACTTTAAAACAAACTCCGTTAACTTTTAGCGGAAGCGACTTTAAAATTCATAAGATGATTCCTAACGGAATCATTCAAAACATATTTACATTCCCAAAAGGTGTTACCATCCGTATCATAACAGTAATCCAAAGGAAACCCACACGACATATACATAAAAGAGGCCAAACGACATAATAAGGCCTAACATCAACCACAGCTATACAAACGAAAGCATCTAAGGGTAACTAAGGCTATCAACACCAAGCTCCAGTTACTCTACCCGATGCCCTGCTAGCAAAAGATCTTCAGCGTCATCTAACCTGTGGGGCACCACATTTAAACCACAAGACCAAGCGTTAGCTTAAAAGCTAAGTAAGATAACAAGAAGGAACAACACATGAAACATATAGGCACAATGCATCAATTAACATAAACTACGCAATTAGGATGATCAAATCCTACCATGTGCCTAATAATCCTCCAATATCATCAACCTCAACTTAACTACGCAAGTTTACGCAAATTACATAACTACGTAAACCTTGCAAATCATAAAAGCCCCTTAACTGCTTAGGCTTCACAGGTCAACAATGGTTATGCCAACTTAAGCTACATGAATGGTTGTGTGAGGCGGCTACATGGCCAAACAGGGAACCCCACACTCGACTTGATGGGTAGATCTTTCGATGGTCCACTATTGTCGTTATGGATAGGCATAACCAAATCCATGAGTAATTCGTTCATAATTGGTTAATCAAGCCACCAGAATTACTCTACTTCACCGATTTATGAATAGTTCGTTCGTAATTGGTCAATCATGCCACCAGAACTACTCGTCTACACCGATTGGGGTCACACGGGGATCATGCATACTACCCGAATGATCTACACAGAGCACAACGAGACTAAAAGCCCCGTTGCGGGTTAAGCTTAACTCTTACTACACCGTGCTCGAGACACAACTACACCACTACACAAATAGATTTCCACAATATAACTCTTTCATAAACTACACCGTGCTCAAGGCACAATGATATATCAATTAGATATATCTCATTAAATTCTACTCAATAACAATAGGTTGCAACCATTTCTACTAATCAACAATAGGGCCCTTAACGTGCACGTGACTTGGCAATGTAAATCATTTCTAGTGTACTACTTTCACAATACACATAAGACAATTACTACACAACATATACAACAAGCCATATAAATCACACAAGCAATAACAAGTACATTTCCACATAAACATGCATATAATAACTCCCAAATCAACCATCCATAGCTAAACGTCCGGAATTACACAAAACACGTGTATATCGACTTAATTATGCTCAATAATCCCCCATAGATAACCTCCCATATAATCTCATGCCCAACCTATACATGAGATACCTTAAACAACATAAAATGAGGTTAGTAATCACACATATACTTTGTTGTGTCCTTCAAGTGCCCACAGTAAGTTATCTTACCTCCCGGTACGCACAACGATCACCAAATGACTTTACCGTGTACCCAACGCGATCCCGACAACCTATAAGCATACATATAGCATTAATATACTTAAATTATACTTCTTATAAGTCTTAAGCCATCCCCAAAGCTTATACTCACTTAAACTAGCTTAAACGACTCAACTGAGCCAAAGCGAAACACTTTGAAACAAAACTGAGAAGAATAAAGTCATAATCAGTTCCAAAGGATAACACCATCATAAAGTACACTCAATTACGAAAATGTGGCCGCTTGAATCGTCCAAAACGGACTTACGGTTTGAAAGTTAGAGCCATTTGAAGTTTACTACAAAATCAGTCCTTCACGGCCGTTAAGTCCGTCACCCCCGTTACAGAGGCCTCCCCTTCACGCCCATGAAGCCCAAAACGGCCGTGAAGGCCTCCAGGTCTGCTCAAAACGAGTTTTTAAGCATAAAACTCAATCCAAACTTTAACCCAAACAACCCCAAACACCAATAACGGCCATGGGACTTCAAATACCACCAAATCAAGACCCAAATGACCATCCCTACTCATAACCAACATCAAGTATCCCTTACTTTAACAACCCATTCGGTTTAAGTCTCAAAATCGACTCAAAACAACACATACTCTAAAACCGAAAGAAAAGGAATGAACCAAGCAAGAGATGGAAAGGAAATTACCTATATCACTTGGAGATGAGATTAATAGCACCAATCCTTGAAGAAATCACCACCCAAAATTACTTGAAATGAGATATGGAGTTAGGGTTTGAGAGAAAGGAAAAGAAGAGGAAGAAGATGAAGAAAATGAATGATTGAATGAATGAGATGGGGTTCATCCCCATCTATACCAGCCACCAAAGGTTGGGGTAAGCCCAACTTTGGTCCCTCGACTTTCTATCTTCACCATACTCAACTTAACTTGCTAACGAAAGCTCCAACGGCTAACGTATCGCTATCGGGAACGCATACACGGGTTTTCTACTAGACCAACACACTTTAACATAATCATACACATAACACATAATCATTTAAGACACATTTAGAATTCACGTAATACCAACGACACTTAACGAAAGACCGGTTTGACTAACGGTCCAACCTAACGATAAAGACGAATAAAATTCGGGATGTTACACTAAATCAATGATTTATTTTTAAAAAAAATATTAAAATATGAAGATGTAAAAGGTTTTTCATCTAAGCTTAGATGGGGGATAACCTCATATATATATTATATTTATATATTTAGACACTTAATTTCTATATTGTTATCATATCTATACCAATATATATATTAATCATTTGAAATCAAAATTCTTAATTTACTTATCAAAGTAATATGATTTATTAACTATCATATTATTTTTATATACACTTAAAACATATCTATAAGTAAATTATCATATTGTAAATCAATTATTTTAGTTACTTTTCATATTCTATATTTTAAATTTAATTAAACTATTTTCTAGCTAATAATAATAAGCTCATTTATCCTCTGATTTATTTTAATAAATATAATAGGAAAAAATAATTAAGTACAAAAATCTAAAAAATCGTCAACGAAAAGAAAAACAGATATTCATTATGCATAAATATACATGTCTATACTACTACAAGAGAAACTCCTCCAGTCCTCCCCCATATTTTAAAGACAAATAATTAAAAAATCAAAAATGCTCATTTTTTCAAAAGTCTTTTTTATAAAAATAAAATTAATCCATATAACTATAATACCCTTAATTATTTAACTTACACATTATATTCCTTAACTTTTAAAATGACTACACTACCACTTTACATTAATTACTTACACAACTCACCTCTATCATCGCCACCATCACAACCCCGCCGCCAGCGCACTGCTTGGGCATCCTCTAATACGTATTAAAAGCCAAGATACATAACTTTTGACCCAACGACTTTCTAATTGCCATAAAAAAGAAATTGTCTTTATTTATTAATGTTCAAAAGAACAAAATTGTTTAGAATCAAGAGCGCAAAATATTTAAATTTTTTTTTCAAAACTGACGCTTATATCATAACACAGATTTCCATTTAGCTAAATATATGGTATAAGAGGCCTCCGTCGAATCTCCTTAAAATGCTACTAGCTAGTTTCAAATTGACCCAAATCCACAATAGATAAATTGTGAAGTTGGTCTCTCTCTCTCTCTCTCTATATATATATATATATGACTACTACGAAGGGTGTGTTATTAGTTTACATCTGACGAATTTAATGTATTATTCCTAAATCTTTGCATCAAACTAGTGCTAGTTGATGCAAGTTACTTCAGAAATAAACTGAGACTCCATATAATATTAAGTATTAACATTTTGGAAAATAATGCATTCCCTGTTAGAGAGGTCACCCTTGAGGCGGCCTTGGCATAAAAAACCAAAATAAAAATTTGTTAGGTTCTCATCATTTGAGGCTTCGAGCAAATAGGCGATTGTGTAAATATTTATCAAAATAAATTGGGTTTAACATGCGTGTTGTTATCAACACCATACAGCATGTTTGTAGCTATCTTAAAATGATTTTTAAAAATTTCATTTTCGTTCCTTCAAATTATATATATAAACATAAACATATTATGTAAATTGTAATGTAATTTTATTTTATAACAAACACTTTCTTTCTCTCTCTTTTCATTTATTTTATTTTCTACTTAAAAATTATTATTTTCATCTATAAAGATATAACTTATTTAACATATACATTGTTTTTCTTACTTTTCTAATCAAATATACACTCACTATCAAATCACCAAATGCAAATGTATCACTTATAGATTAGAGATGACGTCAAGTAATGTTGCTAGGCCAAAAACCATCTAATCAAATATTAAAATTAAATTAAATTAAATTAAAATCAAAATCAATTTTTGACGAGGATTTGAAAATTATATATAACTGTGCTATTTTAAGTTTTGGAAGTTTATTGTGGTTTCATGATACTTTCATATTTTTTGTCAATTTTATGAACTTGTAAGCAAACATCACTGAGAAAGAAAATTCATAGTTGACTAGATGAGTTTCAATGTGAATTATTTTCAGTATAAATATGGCTTCATCTCAAACATAAAAATTCATATCTTAATTAATTAAACACGTATACAAATATTTATAAATTGAAGTCATGGCAGCTAAATTCCTACTACTCTCCATGCTCTTTCTTAAACTACTCATATTTTCAGGTCTATTCTCTAGCTTTCTACAATTATTATGCTTTTTATTTATGTCGACTATCCATACATGTATGTATATATAATCAGTGGCGCAGCTATGAAGGGGCCGGGGG
>JAOEHQ010046203.1:0-11727 GCA_025447715.1 Asclepias incarnata
TTAATGTTTCCCCTCACAAACATTCACAAACATCACCTAACTATATACTGTTAACATCATATAAGTTATCCCCATATGTTATCCCCTTTTATATAAACCAAAAAAAGTATTCCCATCCCACTTGATTTCCTTTTCCAATGGCATCTTTCTTCTGTTCAACCAAATTCTTTTTCATTGTTGTAATCCTATCAGCAATCCCATTAGCCATACTCGTATCACTGGAATCAGCCACACCCACAACACACTACTATCAGTTTCACAGCACAGGCTGGTTCAGAGAAGCCAGCAAATGGGACCAAGTCAACAAGCGTTTCATTGTCTCATTTACTGACACAGGTGGTCTTGGTGTTGTCCATGTTCCCGATGATGATCACAATCACAGCAACAACAACGTTGTTGTACTTGAAGAGATTCCTGTTGTTAAAAACAATGTCGATGCTGTTGGAAATGGGACATGTGGTCTTTTTATTGACCTGCCTAGGAACAGAGTGGTGGTTGCTATAGCGGATCTTTTCGGGAATAAATATAGCGCTGTTGCAGCTTATGATTTGGATTCCTGGCAACGTTTGTTTTTCACTCAGCTTAGTAACCCAGGTTTGATATTAACTTTTTTATTTTATTTTATTAAATATGTTTAGATAAATTGTAATTGACTTTAAGGTTAATATCTCAGTTTATTATACATAGGGGGTTATTTTCAAGCTTATTTGAATTTGGCTCATGTTTGATAAGCCTGGTTTTTGTATCTTATTTTGCAATATATGGGGAAAGCATAGGATTAATTAAGTAAATTACCGAAACTAGGAAAATTTATAAATCTTAATCTAGTCTAAAAGTAAATAGGTAACCACCACCAAAGTGTCAATAGGAGTGAATGGGTTCGAAAACGGTTATATGAAATCCCAGTTAAACCGCATATACTAAAGTTAAATGGCTTGTTATTTAAGATTAACTCTTTTTTTTTTTTTTTGTGTGTACACATCTAACTCCCATTACAGTGAATTAGAGGAGAATAATAATTAATTTAAATTGTAAAAGGTATACATCCATGAACACTTGTATGTTTGTTTTGTGAGCCCCCCCTCCCTCTTTAACAAAATTCCAACTACCAAATGTTAACAAATTTGGATTGGAAGTTTTTTAGTTGCATAGGGTAAAAAGAGGGTTCTGTTAGCCGTAGCTTTAAAACAATTTTACATGCATCCATATGTCAACAACTGTGTGCTGCTCACACTTCCAGGTAAAGGGAGTAACTTTTTCAAGTCAGACAAGTTTTTCACCACTCCAAGCAATATATTTACCTAAAAAAAATATTTGAATTTGAAACTTCTTAGTTGTAGTAACTAATTCTAATATATATATATATATATAGTAAAACAAATGAAAGTACTAGAAAATTTATCTTTTTGAGATAAAGAGGCGTGTTTAAAAATACCATGGAACATCTTTACATGATGTCAAAAGTAGGTTAGCAGTTGTTGCTTTCAATATTAATAAATTTATTAAAAATATTTGAGTTTTGTATTTATTTGATGTATTATATCTTGGTAGGCTCACCCACTAAACTTGGAAAAAGTTAATTTTTTCATGTTGAGATTCCCTTTTTCGGATTCGTGACACATGGATATAGTTTTCTGGTAGCACTAAAGCTTATCTGGTTGTCAAGTGTAGTTGGTTTCAAGAATTTTGCATCACTTGTTCAAGTAAAACAAACACTACATGTTGCATTTGGTCCTATAGTTTGTTTAACTGGATTTGTTGCAGATGATGGAAAAACCTTTGCGGATGATGTAACCGTTGATGCTGAAGGGAATGCATACATAACAGATGCCAAAGGTACTCAGATATGGAAAGTCGGGATCGACGGAAAACTTCTATCGGTTATAAAGAGCCCACTTTTTCATGCTAAAGAGTGGTACAACAACATATTCACCCTCAACGGGATTGTCTACCATCCAAATGGCTACTTGCTTGTGTCCCACACAATGACCGGAAATCTGTTTAAGATTGAAGTCAACAATGACAACAAAGTTACATTGGTTAAGGTTGATGCCAGCCTGAAAGTTGCCGACGGGATGGAACTTTTATCTGCTTCTAAACTTGTTGTCGCTGGAGCCAATGGTGTAAAGTTAGTTGAGAGCAATGATGATTGGGTAACAGCTTCACTCATTGGAAGGTCACCTGTGCTTACACATCGGATGGCCACTGCAGCTGTGGTGAAGGACGGGAAGGTGTATATCCATCATGCACTTGCTATGGGCTACCCGAAGAAGAAACACATTTTAGTTGAAGCTGCCTTTTCTTAGATTTTTTTTTTTTCCTTCATGTTTTAGTTTGTATGTTGTGTAATAATCCAGACTCTGTCAAAAGAAAAAAAGGCTGTTCATTTGAGCTATTTTTTCTCTCTAAAACTGCCAGTTTTTCAGATGAATGGAATCAACAAAGGTACCACCGAGGATTAGGGAGGAAATCTTTGCACACTGCCTACGAATCTGCTGCATAAGCGTGAATTGAGCCATCCAACTCGCACAATACTGAAATTGACTTGAAAAAAAATATTTAACTGATCTGAATTCAAGTCAAGCTTGAGCTTTAGCTCAAGTTACTCGAGTAGACTTTAGACTTTAGGGTTAAGGCTGTTATCAATTATACTTGACCCCAAAAGCTAGTGAATTCTTATCGATGAGCTCGAGCTTGAAAATAAAGATCCGTTGAACTTGATTCAAGTGAGCATAGTGGTGTTTCCACTCGACTCGGCTTGATTGAACCCTGTGCTTTTGCAATACCTAATACATGTATATTGTAAGGAGAGTTTGGGAAATTTAGGGAACCATGTGAAATGAAGCTCTCTAGAGTACATTAACTCTACTTATAGATTTTTAAACAGTAATAAATACATTCCACGATAACAGCAGTACCAAATCTCTTATTTCTGGCAATTATATACTAAAGAGAGGCCAGGAATGCTGCACATTATTCTTATTATACTCTATTACAGTATTATATACATCTTCTATATATCGCGTATACACCTTAGCTGCACATTCATATATAGCAAACAAGTGTTTTTATGAAATAACATAACCTGTTTTTACCTCATGAGGCCATGATTCATTAATAGATTAGTGCTTCTTAGCCCGGCCCTGAGGGACTAAAAGGTCATCTCGATTAGAACCATCGGGTCTGCGAGCCCATATAGGTGCTTGATCAGGCCCATAACGGTAATCATAAAAGAGCTCTTCACCAGCCTCGATACGCTCTTTGGCAAAAATACCAACCCGGTGATCACCTGCTACCATCATTACCTGTAACACCAACCTGTTTAGACACAGAAATCACATATAGCTTGGACATAGCCACATAGGCATAAAGAAACAGGCTAATTGCATAGAAAGGGAACCAATTTGAATTCTGCTTTGGGTAACCAACTACATTAGACCCAAAAAAAAAAACTTGAATTTCATAATTTTTTAGATTTATTGTTATCACTTTTCAGGTGCCATGTCAGAATCAGCAACATGACCAGTTTTACGGGTCACATTACCTTGGACGGGGTATCAAAAAAAATTTAAGTCAGTTGTCTTTAAACATTTTTTTTTTTTTTTTTTTAGAATCTGATGTTTTCTGGCCTAAAAAGAGTTGGTTACCATTTTATGCAATTAGCCCAAAGAATACCTTTGCATAACAGTTTGGATTTGACGAGTGGTTGGCAAATTTCAATTTGTCTCCCTTGCGGTAAGCATCAAGCACATACTACAAAAAAGGAAGCCGCTCTGAGATCATAAATGCTTATGATATCAAAGCTTCTAAACTGCCAAGAGATATCCAAGATGGTATTTTTATGGTCAACATGTATACAAAAAATGTCAATGAAACTGCTTGCCTGATCATTCAAATCAAAAAGGAAAGATGAGTTGGCACGATCGTATATTTTCCCTCGCTTATCTGCCTCTCGGTGGGAGATCAATTCACCCGTGTACTCTCCAAGATAATCATTTTTGTTGACAGAGTTCTAGGGAGAAAAGAAAAGGATGGATTAAGCTGGAAGCGACGAATTCGCAACTACAACAAAAAATATCAACTTGATTACCTACCTTCAGAAATGCTCCCCAACCAGCAACACTAGATTTAGCCAATAGAATCTAAAGATAATAAGTTCAAAACTATAATATCAATATCTATATTTAGCAATCTTATACATGTGTGTGTACACACGCATAGAGAGGACTGAAGAAACTTGATGACCAGAAGTCTTTGATATTGCTCACCCTTTGCTGCTGCCTCAGTAGGAGCCTCATGTTACCACAGTGGCCTTCTCCTCTTCTTGGGGGCTCTCCTAATGAACCATCACCACAACTGCAAGATGTAGAAGGTTCAATATATCAGTAAAAATTGAACAGTTCCAAAACCATTAATTCGAGTTATACAAACTGTGAACCGGGTGAGTATAGTATGGTATTACATGGTGCCATTCTAGAACCTCTCAAAATGGACATTGATCTGGCATCAACCTTTGGGCTAGTTGAAGCCAAATTTTTCGTCTAAATGACGTCATTAAAATAGTGAAAGACAAACATCTGGTTCAGACAAGACTGATGCCATATCGGACCATACTGGGGGGCGCTTTTTATCTAGTGATTTGCAGCCAATACTGTACCGATTATACTGGCACCAGTTTGGTACGGTTCTGGATCAGATTTACCATATTGTTTCGAGTTTTGAACACTCCAATCCAGTTTGGAGGGTAATAAGTGCAACTCAAAGACAACTTAAAGAAAGCGGAAAATTTACATCCAAAACAATCTGCTATGTTGGAGCTAAAAACGGGCGAAGACAAGATTAACGCATCTTTAGTATCAATGATCTCATCAGACCATCAATATGCCCAAGTATGGATCACCTTTTTTACATATAAATATATATATGGAAACTCTATTACCTCACCCAGCAATTTCGGCAAACATCAGGGTCGCATTCACGTCCAGCAGCAAAACACGGGCATTGCCGGCTTCTGCATTGACTCTTTGCACAGTGACATCCCCTAAACCTGTTCTTGCAACTTTTAGAGCACCTAAAACAGTAGGATTAGATACAGAGATCAGTGAAAGTTCAGATCATCCTCAATATTATCAAACGCAAGAAACAACATGGAATATCGTCCAAAATATCAGCTAAATGTGTTTGACTTACATACCCACAATATTTTTCACAGCAAGTAGCATTATCTAAGCAAGGACATTCCTTCCCGCACATTGATTTGCATCCACATGGAATATATTGCTTGCAAGACTGGTTCTTCCCATCAGCAATTCGTCTCCACATTGATGGATGCCCTGCAGACTTCCAAGAATTTTTAAGTTTCTTTGCCTTACCCTTTCTGCGAAGCAATCGTGACCCCGAACGCATTTCTTGCTCCTAGCAGACAAATAACAAGGAGGAAAAATAATCGTATTTATTCATACACAAATTCTAATGCCTCTACTATCATTTGTAAGACCACGAAAAGTGTTAAAAAAAAAAATCCATTTAAAAGCTACTCTTTCTCAATATTTACACAGTTCCAAAGTGGAAGGAGGCAAGAAGTTGAAGCGTTGACCGGAAGAAAAAACCAAACCTTACAATCTGCATCAGCTCTCCCTTTTCTGTCAGACATAGAGCTCGCAGTAAATGATCTCTGTGATGTTGCTACTTCACCATCATACATATAATTGGCTACTTCTATACAAGTTTTTAAGCCAGAAAGTAAGTTCCTGGCTATGAGGCAGCTGCAAATATGACATTATAATAAGCCCAACAATAAAGAATAGTATAAAGATTCATATCGCAACAAGAGAGGGCAAGCAGTAAAACTACACACAGATATATCATTCATGTCAATAGTTTATTTCAGCAATCCAAGATGTTAGGCTAAAGCATATACACAGTATAACTTTACAATATACATAGATGAAACTCATATGAAATCAGATGATGTTGCGTAGAGAAATCCTTTACCTGTTTCTCCCAAAAATCTCTAATCCCTTCATGTACAGTTCTTTTTCAAGAGGCTTCCATTCAGAATTCATTGGAGGACCTTCATCTTTTGTTCTGTTCCCAATCTCATTTGCTGAAACACAGGGAGAACTATATGGAACACCAGAACTAGTTGATTCATCGTTGGTCACTGTTTGGACATTGGGCAAGGTAACATCAACCTCCATCTTTTTGTCATTTAATTTTTCATCAGAAACCTGAGCATCTTTAATTGTCATAGAAGCTGTATCAGGTATTGACAACGTTTTCTGTTTTTTTAAGGAAGATTGTTGTTGGTCATCAGTATCATGCTTTGGTTCTTCAAACATCGTGGTGGTTTGTTCAGATACCTTGCACTTTCCTGTAGTTCCATCATAGATTTTACCATCATACCACAAAATATTTCATATATGAAGAACAAACACTTGACCAACAAAATCGCTATCCACCCACCCCCACGGCAATAAGGACCAAATAGAGGACACTGTAAAAAAAAAAAGAATAAACTACTCGCATCTATTCTCTGGAGTAATGCTTTGTGTTATTTTGTAATCACCTGGATCATCATCAATCTGGATCATATGCAGACACACATCCGAACTTGTATTGGTCATCTCACTTGGGAAATTTAGATGATCTGAATGCTTCTTTGCAGTTTGAATCTGAAAAATTACAAGACTTGTATCTAAAAAGAGAATAAAAAAAGTACTCACGACTTCCAACACTTTATTAAGTGAAAATGGTGAAGTGAGACCCAAACTACAGGTCAATGAAACTAATTACTGAAAAGGTTTGCAAACTTGGTAACAAGAGTAAATCCATCATCTGATATATTACAATATGCATTAATATGGTCTCATTGATGTACCTAAAATATACATGAATGTCTACTTAAATGGGAAGCAGTGATTGCAGCTTTGTATTGCCATTGTTGCATTTGAAAGTCAAGACAAGAGGTTTAACTAAGCCCTGTAGCTAACCGAGCAGTTGAAAACTAAATCATATCTATGAATACAAAATGTCAACAATAAATGAGTCAGCTACTTTGGTCAACAAGTGTAAGTTTATAGCAAGGACTCATATGCGGCACTGTATCATTAGAAGCAATCTCCATAGAAATGAATACATTAATGCAAGGGCGGGTAAAAATCTTAACAAAATAACATGAAGCAACTGATCACAAAGAAATGGTAAAACTACAAGCATCGAACTTAACGTAGATCAATAAAATATTTAATGGAATGACATACCTGAAGGTGACAGTGATCACTGCAAGGTTTCGCGTTCTCTTGAGACTCGAGAGGAAAGTACTGCCTTTCTGACTGCTTATGATACAAATGAATGTACATTAATGCAGGATATAGTGAACTTCACTATAAAAGTGCATGTTCTCAAAGGTATAAGTACTTACAGGGGTAATAACAGTTTGAGAGTAACCATGAAGACGACAATCAAATACCTATCAAATAATTACGAGAAATGAACATACAGACAACCAATCTAATGAACCCTACAACATATGAAACAGATAATCAAATGTACCAAACAGCGTCGGCAAAAGAGATTATCAAGAGAATCTAATGAATAACTAAGGCTTTTGTCCAAAGACATCCTCCTATCAGGGTCGTGGTTTTTTATCTTATCTTCGCCTTCTGTCTTCAACATGATATATGCCTCCTGCATTCATAAAAAATAAATTTCAGCAAGTATTTAATAGTGTTAAAAAGTACGACATAATATGGAAAACATAGTTCTTGATGATGACGATATAGGAGCAGCTTAAGTACATATATTTCTGAAGATTTCCCGCCGATATATTGTGTCAAGATTTTAATTACTTCCTCACTTGGCTCATAGTCCTGAGAAACCATCCTGCAAGATTCAACAGGTACTGAAATGTTCCTAGACCAATATCAACTATACAAATGATGTGCTCAACATAATATGAAAAACAAAATAAATCCAGATATAAGAAACAGATCTAATTAATTCACCATAGGAAAATCATGTCATGCAATTACAAGTCATGATGGGGCAAAAGAAAGAATCATGTAAGATGCCAGTGGCATAAAGAAAGACTGCTGAGTTGGGAGATTACAATAGTTTCCATACATAGCCCTTGGCTTTATTGTAGTAATATCAAGGGAAAAAAGCATATAAAATATTGAAAAGAAAAACAAATTTCATATGACAACAGTGTGACAAGAGATGGAGATGAACTCTGCATAGATCAACTGCTAACACTCTTTAATCATGCGATCAACTCACAAACACACACTCCTCCAATCTAAAAATTCCCGCTTCAGGATGTTACCTTAGTAATTGCATCATTTCCCATTTTGGAATCGTTATAACAGGTGTAGATATACTATTTTGGGGGATACCACCAACTCTTTTTAAGAATGATCTTTCAGATGACTATTAACTACCTTCCAAACAGTTTTCTGACTATGCAAATATATAAGTTTCACAGCATCCATAGATATTCAGTTACTAATACACCATTAATATTAATATGCATGAAAAGTACTGATATAGGCATAATAAGATGGAGTACTATTTTGCAACGATGGAAAATGTAAGCTATGGACATTTTAGCTCAAATGGACTGTTTCTTTAACGTACTTTTTCACCATCCAAGAGTAGTGTAATTAATGAACTAACCGTATGATACGATTTTCTGCCTCTGAAAATTCATGCTTCTCTTCCTCTGGTTCAGTATTCTCTTCCTCACTGTCACTACAGATTAGAGCTTCACTTCCATTTTGATCATAATAAATACGCCGTCTCCCAACAACTGATTGATCATCAGCCATTCTCTGATTTCTGTGATCCATAGAAAGAAACTGAGAAATTATTACAGAACGGAAACTAAAGTAGCCATCACCTATAATCATGCACCCAGTTAGATATTGTATATAATACAACTTATATGCAATCAAATTAATTTATGGGAAAATGAAAACAACATTTTTTCTATATAAAAATTGCCAATGACGAAAAACCTGCCCAAAAAGATCCATGTAGTATAAGGTGGTATTTTATCAGCAACTGGAAGTTTGGCACTTATCGAAATAGCTGCTTCATGGGTGCTATTGCTATCATCACCCAACACTTGATCTGGTCCAGTAAGGATGCAGAGGGGATTTTTTATCCTAGAAGAAAGCATTTTACCCGAATCACTTTTTTCTGTAGACGAACCATCAGTTCTAAGCATGGCTAATGACAGAAGCTGAGAGACATCACTCCGTAGCTTCTCGCTGTTCTTCTCAACTTTTTCCTGTACGAGAGTAAAATGAAAAATACTTTTATGTGTCATCCATACTAACATTATTCCCTTACCGTTAACATTTGATCTTTCTCTATTAAGCAAATCAATATTCAGCATATAAAAAGTTACTTGACCATAGGTAAGAAAACTGCTGTTCACTCGAGAACCTGTGCTGCAGAGAAGTAATTCCAGCGAGAAACCGTGATTTGTGGGGCACTAAAACAACGAGATGTAAATTTTTCCAAAACAGCGTCGTGTAGATTGAGTCACATGTTGGTTTGTGGTTATTGGTGCACAGTTTGTGCAGGGCAGTCCCGTACATTATTTGGATACATGGTCAAAATATAGAGCCTTCCAAAACAGCGTTGTGTAGATTGAGTCACATGTTGGTTTATGGTTATTGGTGCACAGTTTGTGCAGGGCAGTCCCGTACATTATTTGGATACATGGTCAAAATATAGAGCCTATAGATAGTCTCAATATAAAATGAATTTATCACTTAGAACAAACGAACAGATATCCTATACGTTATCTCACATACACTATTTATACTGTCCATATTTTGTTGTTTCCTTAATTTACCATGAATCAATAGCAACCTTTTCATGTTTGCCACTCTCGTTAGTAGAATGTCCTACTTTTGTGAAACAAATGTTTATGCTGTAATTCTGTAAAGTAACACAAAGAAGTATCATCTATTTATGTAAGTCTCAGTGTTAGGGGAAAAGTTATACATGCTAGACAGGAAACATAGAAATATATTACGCGGTAAAGTTTCCTTTCAGTTAAACACTTGGCAGTCTTAGTAAGCGAAGAATTATAATACTTAACACATACGAAAGCAGAAATTAAGAAAAATTGTATAAAGTGACTATGGGAACTGACTTGAACAAAAAGAGCCCTTTCGGCTTGAATCTGTTTCTTCAGCTGATTTATCTTAGCTGTCAAGAGTTGTAAATCACCAGACATTTCATCCCTCCGCAAATTCTGCCGAGAAACAAAATCACGACATGAATGCAGCATAACGAGATAAATAACACAAAAATATATCCAGTTATCCTCTTCATTCAATGCTCTTTACGATAGTATTTTTATTCATTTATTTTGGACAATAAAACCATACAAATGATGATCATGAAATAATGGTGACCGAATACATACAATACAACGAGCTTAATGTGATGATCATAGTTATAATCAACAAACTAAGTTAATACATAAAAATACAGAAAATATAAGTATGATCAATAATAATAGGAGTGATTAATTAAACTGTAGTTAGTAAAAGATAATAATTATAATTATAAATAAAAAGGGAAATAGAAAGAAACTCTGGATTTGGAGGAATCTGTTGACTTGGAGGAGTTGCTGGAGACCATCATCGATCGCAGCCCCGAATGGAATGGAATGGAATGGAATGGAAAGGAAAATGGAGTGTAAATTGTGCGTCAAGTTTTGTTTGTAAACTGTAATGTGATGGACAGAGAGCGTACGTGGAGCGGATACCCGCGATAATTCGGGGGCGTAATCATGTAGGCTCTACTACTTTTTTCTCTCTCTCTTTTTTTTTTTCACTACTTACTTTATGTAATTTTATTTTTAATTGAATAAAAGTAAATAAAAAATTAATAAAAATGATGAGTCGTTCTGCATCTATAACGGCTCAAAATCGATGAAATGATAAAAGTTGATATGGCACTGAAATGACGTTCTGAGTGATTTTACGTCCCTAATCCATACCCGATACTCTAATACCCCTATATTATTTTAACACTAACTAGCAGGTGAAAGTATAAAAAAAAAATTCAAAAGAAATATGTTAACTAAAAATGTTACGAAAGATATTAAAAAAACAAAAAGTTACAAAATATATGTTAAAAAGAAAAAAATGTTACAAAGTATTAAAAAAAATGGTAAAATATAAAATACACCAAAAACAAAATATATAACAAAAGTTATTAAAACAATAAAGATGTTTAAAAAAATGATGATGTTAAGAAACAAAAAGCTACAAAATATGTAGCATTTTTATAAAATATATAACTTGATGGGCTAAAAAAGAAAGCAAAAAGGAAATAGGATGGGACCGGAAACAAAATGGAAAGAAGGGAAAGAGCAAAATGTAAAGCTTAAAGTCAAAAAAAATGTTCGAATGACTTCCACTCTCAAAAGTTTAGGACCCAACTACTCAAATCAAGTTTCATTTTGTTTAATAATTGGTATATCTTGGATACATATTAAATACATCAAAACATGCATTCTTTAATAAAAATATCTTTTAACATATGTTTATACCAATTTCACAACCAACCTGGTTGGATCAAGTGGTTGTCAAGGGTTCGATCCCCGTATCTGACAAGGTTGGCGGTCCTTTTCTACCTTTAGTAGAACCTTGAGACCCAAAACCCATAAAAAACGACATTATGTGTTACTTATTATATGCT
>JAOEHQ010046204.1:0-11727 GCA_025447715.1 Asclepias incarnata
CCCCCCCCCGCTGCTCTACTCACAACCCTTAAAGTCAGGGGGAGCTTTTTATCATATGTCAAAATGGCTGTGAGGGCAGCAGGGTGCTGCTAACAGCATATAACATTTTCCCATAGTTTAATCAACCCTTTATTTTTAACCAAGGTAACTGGGGTAATATTTTAATCAACCCTTTATTTTTAACCAAGTTAACTAAGTAACATTTCTCCCAACTTAAAAAATCTATTCAAAATTATTAGTACCCTTTATTTTCCAAATAATTTGAGAAATAGGCTCCAAATGACTAATAGGAATCTTTCTTAATAAATCAATTTAGTCCAATCCTTTTAATATTTTAATCAACTAAATTCTTTGTTTTCAACCAAATTAACTAAGTGGCCTGTGGGCTGTGGCCCTTCTCGGCTTCTCCTAACTTAAAAGATCTCCATCATTTAACTCGAAAATCTCTCCAAAAATATAAAAATAAACTATTCTTCTAAATAAACACAAATGTTTCCTTTTTAACTTATGATTTATTAGTTTATAACTAGTTATAGATTATTTGCTTATAACTTTGAGAAATTAGCATTGACATGTTTAAATGTGAAGGGTTTTTTTTTTTTTGTTATCTTTTTAAACACATTACAAAACTACATTTATATTTATAAATCTACTAAACACAAATTATAAAAAAAAAAAAAAATCACGGTTACTTTGAATTACTTTCTATAAAATATAAAATAATTATGTAATTAACGATTATATGATACTCTAATTACAAGTATGCAAATATTATGAAACTAACATAATAAATTCAACACTAATAAATATAACAAATAAGAATATAAAAATACATGTCTCGCGAAATTAAGAATTAATACACACTATAAAGTTTTTTATATGTAAGCAAAATTTTTAATAATACTTATTAGTCATTCAAATATTTATTTATTCTAACAATACAATGACCGCCACACGGGTCTAAAACTAGTATATATATGAAAGATTACATAAGTTTCTTCGGTCCCTCATGACTAATTTTTAGTCACACACTCACACCCCTTAAAATAAACAAAATTTTACATGATCACCAACAAACACAAAGGTCTGGCTGGATTACAAAATTAGTGAATTCAGCTGAACTAGAAAACCAACTACATAAAACTTTTGACAGTCTGTTGCTTTATTGCTTGTCAAAGCATAATCATGAATACCAAAAGTATACCCTTTGTTTTATTTCTCAAAATGATCTCATTTTGTGAGAAGGTGAGTTTTCAGCAAGAATGAAAAAGAAAAAAAAAATGTTTTGAATTAGATGAAATCGGGTTGGCCAGTAGCCGTCAAACAACGATGCCACATGCGGCTGTTAGGGTCGACCGTCCTAGTATAAGAAATGACTTCGGGAATTGGAAGGTAGACGTAGTGAGTGTTGCATATGCCAACTGTGATACCACTATATCCAGCAAATGCACCATGAACCTATTAACATAAATCATAAATGTCAATCTAGAGCAATGGTAAATGGAAATAGGTAGAGTTTACAAAAACGGTTCGGGTGGTAGCAAGTTAAAAACGAAATCTTTTGGTGCGAGTCAAAACAGGTCAAATTAATCAGAAACACTTTGTCCAATCCCACCCAAAAGAAGAAAGAATACAAAAGGAAATAACTAGCGTGCATATGATTACATTAATTATACCAACAATAATCTAATTTCTTACATAAAAAGATTTAGGAGGATGATATATGCATTAAAAACACACATCGAGTCATGGGCAGCTTTTGTCCTGTTTGAATCATATTTTTAACTAATTTTTTTTTTCTTAAAAGGGTCAAATGCATCAAAAGTCAAATGAAGCGTGTGTTGAAATGCATACAGCCTCCGGTGTTTGTGGGTCCGTTCAACCCAATCTGGTTATCATCAGCTTTTTATATGAACCCTCATTTTTGACTCATGATCTAAATTGGCCGTTTTTTTGACTTTATATTAAGAGAGTGGGGGGAAGTAAAAGAATAAGTGTCATCAACTAATCGAAGAAAGAAATGAACTTACAGCATTTTGACCGAGAACGGTGCAGAGAATTCCATCTGATGCGTTTGCTCGGCAAGCACGGATCATATATGTAGGATCAATATATTTTACATCAGCTGGATCACCAAGCTCCTTAAAATACTTCTTTATCTAAAGAGTATCATTTAAATAATCGAAGAAAATTAGAACATAAAAAATACATAACACATGAGCTAGATACTTGAATCGATTACACTAAAACTATGATTGATTACATGTAGTAGTCATTAAATCATGAACAATTGCTGTGAGGCTGCAAATTAAACAGGTTGAAATCTTATTAACTATTGCAGAGAGTGATGCATTGACTAACCTCCTGTTGTATATGAACACCAATATCTCCAAGTACTTTATTTCCAGACGCATCCGTAGCATTTGTTTTCTCCACAAAATTCTGCACCCAAGAACGCAAAAGAATATCACAAAGTATCACCCACAAACATTTTTCTGTGCCAAGGCCTTGAAATATGTTGGATTATCATAATTAGTTTCAAAAACATGAAAAGGCATTTGGCCTGGCGATGCTGGGGTGATTCATCAACCAAGAGGTTATGGTTCAAGTCTCACTTATTACAATTGATGTAAATGGTAGGTGGTTGTGAAAATGTTATTTTTGTCTCCCAAATAAAAACAATAATAATAATTTGACCAAATTGATCTCTTCGCAACAAAACACCTTACAGCCAGTTTAACCATTCCCCTTAACCCCTTATAATCTTATATCTAAATTACTTTATCTGACCTATTGAATCTATTAAAATAAACCACAACCCAAATCCAATCCATTTATAATCAAATGTGTCAAAACTGCCACCTTCAACTATAATGAGTAAGCTAAACATAGGTGGATAAAAAGACGGGTTCTATGCTGTAGTTTTAAAAAGCAGCACATGACATATGGACAAAGCAAAACTAACCTGACCGGCTCCCTCAGCTACACAGATGACGGCTGATCCCTTTGTCTCAAGTAGATACTTTAGATGTTTTAGGACACCATGAGGTCCATGCAATTCAAAGGGTACCTTTGGTTTCAAGTAAAAGACTGTCTCAATGATCAAGTCAACTGACGATAGACAAATTTCACAGATGCTATAAAATACCTCAGGAATCAAACATATATCAATCTGCCCACTAGCAAGAGCCGCTTGCATAGCTATGAAACCACTACTACGCCCCATCAATTTTACAACTCCAACACCGCGATAAGCACTATGCGCCTGCCGAAAAAAGACAAATTCTTATAGTTTGTTACCACATCTCGAGAGGTTTCAAAACAGGTACGCGGTAGAATCTTTCGGAACTACAGAATATCTGAAATAGGTGGAAGTTTGAACTAGGAAACAGGTAATTAAAATCAAACAGAGAAGGATCACAGGCGAGTGATGGGTCAAAAAGGGTTTTTGGTTAAAACGGATCAAGTTCAGGTTGGGTTGACCCACAAACACTTTTTTGTTGATATATATAAAAAAAAACTTAACCCTTTTTGTGTTACTTATGATTTCCAGAAACATATTTATTATATTGAGAGAAGTTCTTTTGTGACAAAAAAATTTGAGGACCAGGGAGCCAATGTGGGGTCTTTCATTTTGTTTTGAATCAATGGGTAAGATTTATAGTTAAAACCCACGTCAGTCTACATTTTAAAAATTAAAATAATTCAAAAACCATTAATCAATGAAACAAACTACACCATTACAACAAACATGTTTTCCTCTTTAATTAAACAGGCCACTTACTGTACTTTTGGTGGACCTTTTTTTTGTCTTTTGGTGTCTGTTATTTAATTCTAAAATGTGAATTTTAAAACCCAATTTTATAATGAAATGTGATTTATAAAATTTTTTAAGACTGACAAAAACAACAAAAATCACATGTGAATAAATGCCTTTATAAATTTAATTAACCCCAAATAAGACAGTACAATTGTAATCACATGTGGTTATAAACACTACACACAATCATAATGTACATGTAAATATACATTTAATTGAAAGCACAAGTGAATAAACACATAGCTTTAATGTAAAGTGATTTAATACCAATCAATAATCATACGCAAATTTCAAAATTCAAATTTTGATACCCACCCCAAAAAATAAAAAAATAAAAGTATGTCGTATGTATGATCAATTTATACATTATCCGTTTCCAAAATTCAAATTTCGAGTCACATCTCTAATGGAAGAGGAAATGACACTTGTCCTAAAGGTGTAATTTAGTCAATTTATAAATTATCCGTTTTTGAGATAATTAATTGTCAAAAAAAAAGGTTAATAGAAATATGATCAAATAAATGGATGGCTAGTATTAGTGCCGAGATTCTCTACTTAACTGGTCAAACAAACTCACCCATATAATAAACATCTAAATATTTAAGTAAAGTGATTAAAGATGTTGTAAGATAAAAGTAGACTTAGGGAACTTTCAACCCTTTTAACCCTAGCCAAAATTTTTGATTAGACCCGTTTGAGATACAAACGCAACCTAAATCAACCCATTTATAAGTAAATGGATCGAAATTGCCATTTCTTATGATGATGACCATGTTGGAGATTATAATATAGTAACAGTAATAATAATAATAATGACAATAATAAATGTACCTCAATGTAAGCAGAATTGATGGCTCTTTGTGCTTCCTCTACGGCAGTATCAAAACCAAATGTCTTGTCCATCAGCAGGATATCATTATCTATAGTTTTGGGAACACCAACCACAGCCACCTTTAACCCCCGTTTTAGGCACTAACCACAAAACAAAAATCCAAAGTTGACAAAAACATTAACAAAATATACATTCTACATCTAACTCATGTAGATTGAATTTACAAAAATGCCTATTGACACGCTACATTACACACCAACGTAGTGAATACACATGTACAACTTCAAAGTTATTCAACGATACTTGTTAGAGAGAAGCTTGTTTAAAGGAGATTTTAAGGGCAAAGTGCAATATAGATAGACATTAATAAATTAGAGAGGAATTGATGGATGTTTGATTAGGATAACACAAGCCAAAGATGAAAGATGTTTCGAATTTTCTAACTTTAAAGATTGTATACACTTTCTGAATGACACGTGATTTTTCAACCAAAAACCGTTAGGAATGATGAAAACTTATGACAGGTAATAGTACCATATGCATTATTTATGAATCAAAACTACTAATAACATCATAATACATGAGTTTTATAGGAAACCAAATAAAAATGTGGACCAGCTTAACAACCTCATTATGTATTGCATTGGCACCAGCATGTGTTCCATTTCCGCCTAGCACAAAAAGCATGTTGATTCCTCTTTCCTGCCACAAGTTCAAAGAGACCTCCATCACACCCATAGGTAAAACAGTAATAATAACGAAAGAGCTTATAAGACATAAAAGAACAGACGAGTGAATTGCGTTACCTTCATGCTATCCACAATTTGACTAACATTTGGTCCTCCACGAGAAACTCCTAATAAGCTCCCACCAGACAGGTGCACATTTTGAACAACCTTCCTGGATAACTTAATGACCAAAGACAAATTTCAATTATCAATTGTCCACAAGGCATAATGGAAGACAGAAATTACAATTTAACCTATAGATGGAATTATGAATGGGTCAATTTGAGTCATCTCTTGCCTCAAAAGGGTCAAATAAAAAAATTAGCCAATGGGAGGATGGGTCAAATGGGTTAAAAGTCGCCGAACTCTTGATTGCATACAGCCTCCAAGATTGTTTTAATAGTTAAATTAAATATTCAAATAATTATAGTAATGTTTATTTAATCGTAGAATTATTTATACTATCTCTAAAAGCTTTGAAAAATTGGACAAAAAGTGTTTGCAAGCCAACCCGACCACTTTGACATATCCTAAAACATGAGATCATTCAACCCAAAACCAACTTGACCTGTTGCTCAACACAACCGACCTGCCCATCTTGCCACATGTGATACAAATATTCAATGAAACCATAAGCCAGAATCTAAAAACAGCTATCAAGGTTCCATTCCAGAACGAAACCTTATTCAAACATATTAGCCATTTAGTTCACAGAACGAAACCTTACTCAACAGCAAATTATAAAGAACAATGGACAAGAAACAAGGCAATGCTAGTGTAGGTAATGTAACAATATTTATTCGTTCTATTCCAGGTTCCTTTAGTTTCATATGATTATAATTCGTTGATGCATATTAATCTTATAAGCACAAGCACTAAATGGTATGTCCTGTCTATATTCAAGCTCATAACACCTTGACTTACAAATGTTGATATGCGCTAATTTACTAAGATACAAAGAGTATAAAAAGAAACTCACCGGTATTTCAGCTAATTCGTTGCCAAATCCACGATATCCAAAAGGAATCCCCACAATCTTTTTCACACCATAGATTTCAAGGGTGATGACAATCTGTCAGAATTGCAAAGAAAAGAAAAGAAATTAGCAATAACATTATTTAAATAGATAAATCTTAAGCCTGTTTGACACTAGTAAAGTATAAAATATAGTTAGGCAGTTTGCTTTAGAATTTAATAAAATACTACTCCACATGTCTTGTTCAGCAGTTTGATTTAGTATATAGAACGTTATATTTTCTAGACAACGTGACCACATGCATTTCGCTTAGAAGTTTAGTAAAATACTAACAGTTATAAAGTGGCCATAAAAGATAAGATGTTTTTAATTTAGCTGAAACATTATTCAAATTTTGTTGAATTCTTTTAACTGGGTTCCTCTTCCCCGCATTCAGTGCATTAAATTAACTACTAGGGTAAAATCCCCGCCTAGGCTAATTAACCTGACTTTGTTTTCTGAATTTACAAAGGTTAATCAGCAATCATTTGCCAATTGAAATGATGAGCATGCATTGACAAATAGGCATGGATTAACGATACCAAGCATGGATGAAGTGGCGTGAGTCAAGAGTCATATTTACATTTTACTCAACTGATGAAACGCCAAAACTATAATATGACATTCAGAAACCACCTGTCGTATGACATCGTTTAACCCTGGACAGAGTCCACCACAAGTTATAATTGCAGCCTTCACCTCTTCTGGCTTGAAGTATATTTTTTCACGAGGACCAGCACGATGAATCCTAAAAAAAATGTTCATCATTGTTACAGACCATTAAGTTATTGTTTCTATTTAGTACTCCAACTATATATAAAGAAAACAGGAAAAACAAGGAAAAAAAACTGAGATCAATCCGAACTCATATAACATATATTGTCACAAGTCCAGTTCACAGTTCGTTAGTATGTTGCCCTTCATTGAGTTTGCCATTTATATAGGTGTGTCATGTGTGCATTATGATCCAAAAGTGATTTAACTTGATTGTTTTTGCATATTGGAAGCAGCCTTATACTTCTGCCTACCTTTTCAGATTACAAATTAGCAATCTGAAAGTTCAAAAGGAAAAATAAAAAATATATATGTTTAACATTTAAATTCAACAATACTTCATATAACTTCAGGTTGTTTAGTGCATACCATTGCTCCACCCACGTACAATCAGGATCAATACACTCTGCACCAGCAGATGTAGGGGATGAAAACCGAATAACCTGTAATGTGATATAGAAGTTTATCAGTTCATGGCATTTCTCTTCTTTAAGCAATTATATTTCAAAGATTTGATATAAAGCCCACGTGATGAATCCCAATGCAAAGTAAATATTAATCTTAAACCAAATCAAATGTAGCATAACAAGACATAGATTATTCGAGTTTCAGGAATAAGAGTTTTGTTTCATTAAGAATCTAACTTAACAACCTGCCTCTAAAAGTAGCTTCGTGAAAATCAACTGGAAATCATTTGGGAAATGCAGTACCCTGATCCATACCACCTTTAAGAAGAATGCTAGATGATTTTTGTTCATATTTCATAATATAAAAATAAAAGGCACCCCACTAAAATATTAATAGCAAAATGAGTAAACAGGTAAGAACAGAAGTAAGTGCATTGCAAGAAGGATGCAGATTCAACAAACAGGCAATAACTGCCTACATCTACAAGGAAACCAAGCGTGTATGCATAACTGCGTATGAAGGTGGATGTAGTAACCTTTATCAGGTAGATAGCAACATTAGGACTATCTTTGTGACTAAAAATTTTGTTATAATTTATTCAGGTCGAAACACTTAATGCAGAACTAGTGACAAACCAATGTAACATAACATTTTAAAGCACACAAGACAACAATAAGACATCCAAACACCAAATAAGGCTGTTCCTAAACTATCACATACTTTAGCAAGCATACATAAGCCAATGCGATAGATGGGCATAAAAAGATCTACACATCATTATCACTTATCAATGAACATGATTAATTAGTAACCAACCATCAATTTGCCAATGCGCTAGGATCTTGTTATAAAGGAAATACATTAACATCACGAGTTGTATTGTAGGCGAAATATAATACCTTAAGTAGTACTCTATCATTATTATTAATATATCCATGCCATTCCTCATCGGAAGGATACCCTTGTGCAAATTCTTCGCTCACAGGAGTCCTAGTACAACAAAAATTAAAACAATTGAATGAAATCCAAATGCCAAAAATTATAAAAATAGCATACACGCACTGACGCACACGCACATCGTGCATTGGATTTTTGCATTACAAGATTTTCATAAATCATCCCAATCATGAGTTGTCATTAAATATCGAAAAATGTACATATATGATCCATACATGGATATAAATGACATAAAAATGAAGTCTACTACTCTACTTGTAACGTATCATTCATTTAAGTTACTCTACTTAGGTTTCGTGTTTTGTCCTTTTTCCTCACCTTAATTTTAATAAATTAAGTAGAGTACATTTTTCTCATTTTTCTAGAAAGTACAACAACAACAATACCCAATCCGTCACGAGACATGGGTCAGGTGAGATGTAAACAGTAATACCTCTACGGGGCAGGGGCGGTACCAGAAATTTTTTTCCCAACGGGGCAAAATTTTAAAAACTCATAAGAAAATTTAAAAAATCAATAAAAAAAATTAAAAATACATGGCAAAATTTAAATTTCGAGGGGCATTGGCCCCCTTTTTCCCCCTCCCCTATTAATACCGAGGGTTGGGTAAAGAGACTGCTTCCAAAACGAACTCCGGCCATTCATAGAAAGTGCAAAAGGACATAATAATAATAATAACAATTATAATGAATTGAAGGTAAGTAAGTAAGAAAGCAAGCAACCTCATTCTAAGACAGAAAGTAGAAGGAAAGGAAGGAGAATCAGGAAAGAAATCAGTAATGTGTGGAATATCAAATCGTTTCTCGAAATCTTGTTGGAACTTATTCTTCCATTCAGGATCACTAAAATCGATTGCGGCGGTGGATGAATTCTTGGTGCTAACACGGCAACTACCACGCCGGATCATCACGTTGTTGTTGGGATACCTGATGAATGCATGAATGGAAGTATTATTATTAATATGTTCATGGTGTGTGATCGTCGGAAAAAGAGCGTGCGTGATCGCCGATGACAGCGATCCCATTTGCAAACACCGCTACTTTTGAATGTCCGTCTGTTCTGTTCTCTTCTGTAACAGTGTGTGTGTGTGTGTGTGAGAGAGAGAGAGAGAGAGAGATGGACGAATATGACTTTTTGGGCGAAGTAGTCAGAGTGTGCATTTTTCTAATATTTTCCGTCTTCTTATAACTTTCAAAAGCCGTCTTTTCTTGTTTTTTCAATTTATTTTCTTTGAAAGGTGCCACTCGGGACGTTCAGAAATCGGGATGTCTAGTATACGTTGTTTTAACGAGTCAGGAAGAAAATATTACCTTGGTATAACTTGAACATGAGACCTAGTAAAACTCTGCATGGTCTACCCTAAGTCAAACTAATGACCAACCCATCTAAGTGAGTTGACTGTTTTTCTTTATTTATTAACAACATTTATTAACAACATTTCTATACTATAAAAAGCCACGACTTTAATAAATTTAATAAGTTATTACATTACTAAATGATTTGTATATTTTTTATATAGATTTTGATTTAAAGTACAACATTTGATACAAGTAATAGCCGTTTAAATATAGCTTTGGGGCATTGTTTATCATTTCTTTTTTAGAAAGAACCATAAAAACTTTTAAATTTTACATTATTTTAAGTTCATTCACATGAGAAAGGTTATAAAAGTTTATATGATTACAAATTAAACTAAATTAAAACTATAAAATTAGTTGTCTATTCACATGTAAATGCAATTTTCACATGTATCATTCACATGTTAACATATGAAATTATATGTATTTTTACATTTTTTTTAACAAATTTTTTATTCTCATATAAACTAGTATTATGTTTTACATATAAATAAACTCAATTACATGTGATTTAACATGTATTTTAAGAATAATTTTGCCTTGAAGCACTCTAGTAAAATTTTAGACTTTCTTTTTCCTAAATTTTAGTATGAGCATTTTAATAAAAATAAAAAACTTAAAGTTGCCACGTTTAAACACATTATTTTTATTGATAAAATTTTATTTAAAAAATGAAGCTAAAAACTTCTAAAACTTTGAAAAAACTCATGTCAGGTGTAGGCTTACTAGGGGTGTAATTTTGTCTTTATAAATATAGATGTGTATATTATCTTTTTCTTTTTTTATTTTTCACTTGTTTGATGTTGTGTATCCGTAATATATTAGATGTTCGCCTGTTCGGGGTGTATTCTTGTTTATATTTCATCATGATTTTCTACATTATTTATCTATATTTAACCATATTGAAGCCTTGTATCTAAATGATTAAACACAATTTAAATGTAAGATAAAAAACGGCACAAAACTTGTAGGAATCAATTATACAAATCATCTATATTTTTAATTTAAATTAAATAACAAATAATTAACAAAAATAAATATGATTTTCGGATCAAGCCCTAAAACACTAGCGAATACCACCTTAATGGTATTAGGATTTCATAAACCCTAATCGAAGTTGTAAGGGACTTCGGTTCCTTGGTCGTTGAGGTCGAATGAGAGAGAGGGTTGAAGAAGGAGTCGGTTTTAAGGGAGAGAGCTAAGAGAGATTGAGTGTGTCTTATGAGAGTTTGGGATTTATTTGACTCGTTTATATATCCCATGTTATTCCCTAATTTTGAGTTGACACAAATATGATAATAAAATAATAAACCTTTTAATTTAAGTATATTACTAGTTATAATTAAACTCATTGGAATTTTAATTAGATAAATGCTTTTTACTTAATCAATGTCATTAATAATATTTCTACTATTTATTTATATATTATTATTTAATTTTCAGCTATACATACATACATATATATATATATATATATCCTTTACTTTTATAATAACTCATTTAAATATTTGTAGTATAAACATTTAACATTTATTTGACACTCTATAAATAGTCCATACTTCTCAAAATGTATCTTTTAACATTTCATATAACTATTTATCACATAAATAATTCTCTCATTTCATAGCTTCATGAATGTGGTTAAACACTCATTTATTCAAGGTTAACTTTTGTCCTTTAATGGTCAAAGATATAATCCCTATCTAGAGTCTAAAAAAAGGATTAGCTATGATGTTCATTATTTATATTAGATACCTAAGGGTAAACGGAGTGAGGCGGAAGCACCGGCGACCCAGGCCCGGATCGCCTCGGGTTCGCCGGGAACACCACCCCGC
>JAOEHQ010046205.1:0-11727 GCA_025447715.1 Asclepias incarnata
AATTTCTAACTCGTAAAATAATGTTTTTGCAAGCGATAAAAGTGTCAATATTTCAATTATACTAGTATAAAATATATTCAATTCAATATATAAAATATAATCCTAAATTTGGGACCGGGACGGGATTAAAATTTAAAAAGTCGGTTCAGGACTTCAAACCCAGTAGGCCAGTAGTAATCGTTCTTTATTATTTTGGCCCATAAAGCAATTTGTTTGGCTTTGGCGGGGGGATAATCGGATATAGGTGTTTTGTTAAAACAGATAGAATCTTAGGAGCCTTTTAGGGGCTGTTTGGCTGGTGGAATTTCTTGGAATTCAAACGAATTGAAAATTGAATTCCACTTTTGACTATGTTTGGTTTGGATTAAAAATGGAATTGGAATCTAAAATTTTCCCTCAAATAGTCAAATTCCATGAAACGCTGAATTTGAAATTCCTTCGACATATCCCTGGAATGTTTAAATTCCAATGGAATTCAACTATTTGAAAAAAAAAATCCCTCCTTCACAATTAAACCCATATAGCCTCCCTAACTCCCTTTTTCTTCTCTTCTCCGTATCATCTTGTCCATCTGCATTTCTGCCTCCCTCTTCTTTTCTTCTCCATATCATCTTCACTCATATCACTTTCATTTTTCTCCTATAAATTATTAACCATGTTCTCAATTTAAAGGTTCTTCAAATAGTCTCCCATTGTCAGTTCTCCACTATTACCGCCGCACAAAAGCTCTCTGTTTGATTTATTGGTAGTTGTTCATGGCTATGGAAAAACCTTCCAGATTTCAATAAAGAGCTCCAATAATTGTACTGTAATTGATATGTTTTTTTAATTCATATTTATCGGACTGTAATTATCTTTTGTATGATATGCTTTATTATTATAATAATAATAATGATAGATTATATTATTAGGCGGTTTAATTTTTTTTTTATCGATTACCAAAATATATATTTTGATATAAGTTAATCTTATTAATAATAACAGATAGAACATATTATTAGGTGGTTTAAAAAAAAGGTGGTTTTAATTATTGAAGGGTATTAATGTCTTTTTATCTAAATGAACATTCCAATTCCATTGATAAATTTATAAACCAAACATGATTACAAAAATGATAAATTCTAATTCCAATTCCTTCAAATTCTAATTCCTTATATGAATTCCAATTCCTTCAAAAACATTCTCCGAGCCAAACGGACCCTTAGAGGTCTTGGATTCAAATCCTGGTGTGAGCAAAATGATCACAGGACTAGAGACAGGGGTTTTCCCTGAATGAGTTTCTCTAAGAATTGAAGTTAGGTATATAAAGAGGCAATGTTGCTGAGTCTAAATATGCCATTTAAAAAAAAAACCTAGAAGGTGACTAGTAAATAAACCATCAAAATATATTTACTTTCTTTGGTTAGAAGAGGCTTGGAGTAAGAACGGACATCTTGAAACGGCGTAAGCTGTGATGTGCGGAGGAGATTGGACTCGCAAACTTTATGTAACAAGTGCAGGGGATATGATATATGCTTGATTGATGTTTGTGATAGGAATTTAGGGACGAAGCTAGAAATCTTGTCGAGTAGGTTCATTATTAAGATTAGGAAGGCTTATGGATAAATTTAAGGGTTTCAAATATAAATTTACATGAAATTTATATTAAACGAGTTATGTTACCCGGGCGTTGCCCCAGAAAATACAACGTCTATTGTGTGTAGTAATATGTAAGATTTATAACGTGTTCTCGCAAACATTATATGTATCATTCTAGATGTCATGGACATTACAATAAAGTTAGTGATTTGACATTGAACTGTAGCTGTCAGCCTATCATACAACATGAAAGTGGAATAAGCCAAAAATGTACAACATAATATATGAATATTACCCGCGCTTTGCAGTGAGAATAATTATTAACGATTAACCATTTTTATTTTATTTAAACCTATAGCAATAATAATTTTACGTTAATCACGCAAAATTTAAAAGCTAAACAATAACTACATTAATACAAATAACGAAATATAAATAACAATAATTATATTTAATATTAATACCAGTAACGACACTTTCATAATAATGATATAATATGTTACAAACATAATATATAGCAATAATTTAAAAAAACATATGCCAATATATGTATTAATATAAATAACCACACTTTAATAACAATGATATAAATGTGTTACGAACATAATTTGTAGCTATCATAAAGATGACATATAAAATAATAAGATTTGCTGCGGGAATAAGTTGTTAATGATTTAAATATATTTTTATTATTTAGATATGTAAGAATAATAATTTTACGTCAATAATGTGAAATTTAAAAACTAAAAAATAATTTTATCAATACAAATAACAAAACATGTATAACAATAACTATATTAACATCGATAAAAACATTATTAAAAGAAGATATAATGTGTTACGAATATAATATATAACAATAATAAAAAATATGGCAATGATATATTATTAACATTAATAATGACACATGTACAACTTATAATGTGTTACGAACATAATGTGTGGCAATGATAAAAATAACATATGACAATAATAAAATACCAAAAAATATAAAACGAAAAAAATTAAAATAATTAAAATTTAATAAATGTCAGATGATAAGCTCATAAGCCCATTGGGCCCAAAGTGTGGAAACAACATCTCATACAAACGAAACGAACAAATTGTAAACGCAAATTGAAAGAACAGCTCGAAGTTCTGTAAACGCTTTTTATATATACTTATATAGAATATACTTGAATTTAATCAAGGTTTGTTTTTATTAACTCATTAAACAATATATGGATAAATGAATTGTTTGTATAACTATAATATGTCATTTATTCATGTAATGAATAAATTATACATAAAAAAAAAAGAAAAAAATTTTCACGGATGGTCCATGCAATGGCGGAGCTTGAAAAAGTAATCAGGGGCGAAAGCAATTATGCTATCAAATATATAACAAAAGTTAGTACTTTAAACTATATTACCGAGTGGAAAAATCGAGGGGGGCCAACTAATTAAACATATCTATACAATAAAATAACCAATAATAATATCTTTCTCACTATGGGCGGCGATCATAAAAACCCTAATAATGGGAAATGGCAAAATCCTGGCCGTCTAGTCAAGAAAGATGGTCGTTGGCAGTGGATTTTGGAGGGTAATCATCAACTCACGGATTCAAACGTCGTGCATGGACCGTCCTCTTCTTCTCAAGGTAATAATCGCTTTTCAAATGCGGGTTCTAAAAACCCTAAACGCAAAAATTCGTTTAGTTCTATCGAAAAAAATTCAACTTCTATTTTTGTTACAAATTTCCCTTGGAAGGCGTCTGTTAAGGAGATTTGGGATGCCTGTATGCAATGGGGGGTGGTTGTTGATGTTTTTGTTGCATCTAAGAAAGCAAAGAATGGTGCTAGGTTTGGTTTTGTTCGTTTTAAAAATGTTAGCGATGTTCCATCTCTTGTTAACAATTTGCGAACAGTTTGGATGGGTAATTTTCACTTATTTGCGGACTTAGCTCGGTTTAGTCATTTTGAAAAACCTCCTGTGAAGCCCAATGTGTCTGCTGAGCATTTGCCAAAAGACCATATTCCGGTGGCTAAGAGTAACCATGGTTCTGGTTTCACTAAATCTTTTGTGGCGGTCGTTTCTAATGATATTTTGAATGAAAATCCGATTCATGATTCTGATACTGTGAAGGAAGATGTTTTTGTTATTGACGAGGAGTATTGTATGGATTATTTGGGGGTATGTAACAGTGTTTTCGCTAAAGTTAACGATATTATGGCTATTAACGATATACTTAATCATGCGAAAGTGGATGGGTTCTTGGACATTGCCATACGTTATATTGGTGGGCGTTGGATTTGGCTTGAATTCTCGAGCTTGGAACAGATGGAATCATTTAAAAACTCTTCTCACATGTCTTCATTTTTTGAGGAGTTCCAACAAGTGTCCCCGGACTTCATTCCTGATGAAAGATGTGTTTGGATTGATGTTGTGGGTCTCCCGTTAGCCTCTTGGGCACCGAAAGTTCTAAAACGTCTAGCCTGCCGCTGGGGAATCAGTGTTTTGGTTGATATGGACAATGATGGTCCTCTTTCTCATGGTAAAATTTGTGTCCTCACTTCATCTCGGAACCGTATCTCTGAGTCATTCAAGGCTGCATATCGTGACCAATTGTTTGAGGTTAAAGCATCTGAATTTGCTTATTGGGTGCCGGATTTTGACGACTCCAATGATGGGAGCTCTTCTAGTGAGGATGCTGAAGTTCAGGAGGATGAGGAAGATATTTATGCTGCTGATGATGATTTTAATCATCATGTTAATACCGCTCCTTCATCGGATTCAAATGCTAAGTCTCATCATGTAAAAAACTCGATTGAAAGGTTGTATAAAGAAGTGGATGTGCTTGGACTTGAGGACATTGAGACAGATATTGAAACTGAAAATATTTCTCCTATTACTGATCTTGAACAAGGGGAAATCCGTGAAGAAGGGGAGATACCAGATCCCATTGGAGTTGTGAATAATGTCGGTTATTGTGATGAATCTGATGCCGACTTTTTGAAAGTAAATGAAACTGTGGAGTCAAATGTCTCTACTCCACCTGGTTACAAAGGTGCTGAGAAATGTGGTAATGGAATCAGTAAGAAGTCCAACTCAAGAAACAATAGAAGCAAAGGTGATGTTAGTTCGGGGATAAGCCGTAATGTTTTCTTCAAGTCTTCGGGTATGGATTCTCCTTCTAAAAGTTTGAACCGCTTACATCATCTTGGTAACATCTTTGGTTTAGAACTTCCTTCAGATGGAAATGATCTTCGAAAATTGTACAAAGGGACGAGTGATGATGTTTTGTTTAAATGAATATATTATCGTTGAATATTCGTGGTTTCGGTGGTAGAGATCCCAATAAAATTCCTAAGATCTCTTCGATTTTATCTTTGCATTCTATCAATTTTGGGGCTTTACAAGAAACGTTTATGACTTCGGTTGATCTTATGAAGATTAGAAGGTTATGGGGTAACTGTCAATTTGATTTTGCGACTTCTTCGGCTAGAGGCCATTCGGGTGGGATTCTTTCGGTTTGGAACCCGTCTATTTTTCAAAAATATAGAGTTTTGAGCTTCCCTAATGTGTTAATTGTTGAAGGGATTTGGTTACCTTTGAATCTCCATTGCTTCATGATTAATGTTTATGCTCCTCAGAGTGATTTGGACAAGAGAATTCTTTGGAATTTTCTTTCTTCGTTCCTATGCAACTGTGACGGCAAAGCTTTGATGTTTGGCGATTTTAATTCGGTTAGGATTGCTTCTGAAAGAGTGGGGTCGACTTTTAATCATGGTGCGGCGCTCGAGTTTCACTCTTTTATTCTCGATAATAACTTGGTGGATGTAGCGATGGGTGGTTATAGATTCACGCGTGTGGGGAACACCTCCTCTGCTAAACTCGACAGGTTTCTCATCTCGGCTTCCATTTTTTCTAATATTTCGAATCTTGTTGCTATGGTTCTTGACAGGTCTATTTCGGATCATCATCCAATCATGCTATGTCAAAAACAACTCGATTTTGGTCCGACTCCTTTCAAGGTGTTTAATTCTTGGTCTCGTTTTGATGGCTTTGGTGATCTGGTGAAAAACTCTTGGACTTCTGATTCGCTAAGTTTGGCTTGTCCTATTTCGAAGTTTAGAGCAAAACTTAAAAATCTTAAATTTGCTATAAAGGATTGGATCTTTGCTAAAAAGGATGCTAATTCGATCGGTAAGTGGAGGCAACAATTAATTGATTTAGATAATGCCCACGACTTGGGCAATAGTGGTGTTAATTATGGGGAACAACGTAAGGAGATTATGCACCAATTGCTTGAGGCAGAATTGCGTGATTCTCTCGATGCCAAACAGAAAGCTAAGATTAATTGGGCTATTGAAGCGGATGAGAACACATGTTTTTTCCATGCCTACGTGAACAAAGCTAGGAAGATTTCTTCTATTCTTGGAATAAAAAAGGATGGCATTTGGGTGGATAATCCGGTTGAGATTAAAAAAAGTATTTTTTGATCACTTTTCTTCGAAATTCAAGCGTCAAAAGTGTGTAAATCTGGTGGCTAAAAGTTCTCGATTCAAAACACTCTTGAATGATCAAGTGCTTTTATTGGAACGTCCTGTTAGTATTTCTGAACTTAAAGAAGCTGTATGGGATTGTGGTAATGAAAAATCGCCAGGACCGGATGGTTTCACTTTTGGTTTCATTAAGGAGTACTGGGAGATTTTTCAAGAGGATGTGTTTGCTTTTGTGAACCGGTTTTTTCAAACTGGTTTTTTCCCGCCGGGTTGTAATTCGTCGTTTATTACTCTCATACCGAAGGTTCCTAATCCGATGACTGTGGAAGAATTTCGTCCTATTAGTTTAATTGGTGTGCAATATAGAATTATTGCAAAATTGCTTGCTAACAGATTAGCAGTGGTCCTGGATTCTATCATCAGTTCCTCCCAGTCGGCTTTCATGAAAGGACGTAATATTCTTGACGGTCCTTTGATTTTGAATGAAAAAGTGGAGCACTTTAAAAAAAAAAAGAAAAAAGAAAAAAGCCATGTTTCTTAAACTCGATATCGCCAAAGCTTATGATTCTCTTAGCTGGAATTATCTTATCTCCATGCTTTCTTTTATGGGTTTTGGCAGACGGTGGATTAGTTGGATATCGGGGTGCCTTTGGTCTACAAGATCTTCGATTCTCGTTAATGGTAGCCCTACCAATGAATTTTCTTTTGAGCGTGGTATTCGGCAAGGCGACCCCATGGCACCTTTTCTATTTATTATTGCCATGGAAGGATTACATGTTGCTTTGGAAGATTTGAAAGAGGCTAAGCTCATTCATGGTATTCAGGTTGGTAGTATCTCTATTTCTCACCTTATCTATGCTGATGATGTGTTTCTTATGGGAGATTGGGCGGATGAAAATTTAAAAAATATCATGATGGCTTTTTCTTGTTTTTATTTGGCATCGGGCTTAAAATTCAATTTGAATAAATCTAAAATCTATGGTATTGGGGTGAGGGGTTCGGAGATCGATACGTTTGCTAATCTTGTGGGTGTTTCTAAGGATACTTTTCCTTTTAATTATTTGGGAATCCCGATTGGTGCTAATATGTCAAAAAGTGTTTCTTGGAAACCGATAGAGGACAAATTTTCTAAACGGCTTTCTAAATGGAAAGCTAATTTGTTATCGATTGGGGGTCGGGCCACTCTTGTTTCTTCCGTTCTTGGATCTTTGGGAACTTATTTTATGTCGCTTTTCCGGATGCCTAATGTGGTTAGAAAAAGACTTGAGTCGTTACGTGCTAAATTCTTTTGGGGAGGAAATGAGGAGTCTAGGAAATTACATTGGATAAAATGGGATAGAGTTATTGCTAGTAAACAGTGTGGCGGTCTTGGCATTGGTTCACTCGACGCGTTGAATAAAGGGTTACTTCTAAAATGGCGTTGGCGGTATGTTAGTGAACCGAATGCATTGTGGGTTCATGTTCTTCGAAACCTTCATAACCCAAATTCTTTTTGGGATTGGACTCGTCCGAATGCTGTGAAATTTGGCCTTTGGTATCAAATTTCAAAAGTGGCAAATGAATTGCATGACAACCAAATATTACCTCTGCATGCTTTATCTATTAAAGTTGGTAATGGTAATTTAACTTCTTTTTGGTATGACACTTGGCTTGGAAATTCTCCCCTCTATTGCCGATTTCCTAGGCTGTTCAAGCTTGAGCAGGTTCAAGATATTTCTGTTGCTAGCAGATGGAATGGTATTCAGTTTTCTTCTAATTGGCGTCGTCCTCTTCGAGGTGGTATTGAAGACAACGAATGGAATTCTCTGTCTATGGAGCTTCAAAATATGTCTCTAGAGGATGGGGTGGATTAATGGGTATGGAATCGTTCGAAAGATTTGGTTTACACTGTGAAAAAGACTCGGCTTGTAATTGATG
Source organism: Asclepias incarnata (assembly GCA_025447715.1). Classification (NCBI taxonomy): domain Eukaryota; kingdom Viridiplantae; phylum Streptophyta; class Magnoliopsida; order Gentianales; family Apocynaceae; genus Asclepias; species Asclepias incarnata. Next base: position 7,983 of record JAOEHQ010046205.1, read on the forward strand.
ATCATTTCTTGTCTAATGGCTCGGCTGTTACTCGTTGGTGTAAGTTTGCGCCAAAAAAAGTGAATATTTTGATTTGGAGGATTTTAAGTGATCGGATTCCCACTCGCTACAATCTTTCTAACAAGGGTATCGACATCCCATCTCTGCTTTGCCCGTTATGTAATGATTTTCCGGAAACTACTCTTCATCTTTTCTCTTCTTGTAAAGTTGCTTCGAAGATTTGGAACCTGCTTGAAGCTTGGCTCGACTTCAAACTCCCTGCTCGTGACGACCTTACTATGTTTTTTGTTAGTTTTGATCAATTGCAGGTGAATTCTTCAAAGAAAAGGTGCATGGAGACGATCCTTTATTGTATGTGGTGGAGCATTTGGAAATTTCGAAACGAAGTGGTGTTTAATCCTGGCAGGCCTCATCATGATTTCCTGTTTGACGCCATCGTTTTGCAGTCCCACGTTTGGATGGCTAGTAGGTGCAAGAAATTGGGGATTTCGAGAGACAATTGGTTTCAAAATCCTCTCCTTTTCGCTTAGTTTCGGTTATCTCATTTGGGCCCGTTTCGTTTTTCTTCTTGGGACTAATATGGGTGTGCATCAAAAACATCAACAGAGTGAAAACCGGTGGCTCGACCTCTGTTGGTGAAGGTTTTTCTCGTGTCACGGCACGAGTTTTTTGATCTTTTTTGCATAGCTCGCAGTTCTAGTCTCAAGCTTCTTGGTCTAGTTTTCTTGTATATAGCTTTTTTCGTGGTCTTCCTAGACTTGTTTTCTTGTACATATACGTTGTGAACTCGTATTATCTAGCATTCTATGTGCTAGATTTGTTTGTTAATATATTTACAATTTTTGCCGTTAAAAAAAAAAAAGTTCCGTCACAGGGTCCATGTAGTTATGTTGAAATTACATGTTTGATCTTTTAGTTTTTGAAATTACAGAAGTAGACCTTCATATGATAATTCATTACACTAATAATTCTTTATTCGGTTAGTGTTACATCAAAATGACCATTTTTACCCTTTTTTAATATATTACGAGAATGATCTTATAAAACTTTTATGTATTAATCTTGTTCCTTTGAAACTTTTATTTATGTTAAAAACTTTTTTTTCTTTTCTTTATCACTTTCCCCAAAACTCTATCTCTTCCTCGATTTTTCTATTTTCCTTTTTCATTGAATGACAATACAAAACTCTTTTAGTGTAACATCTTAAATCTTTTTCTCATTTATGTTAGTGTGTAACTTATACCCTGATTATCGGTATTCATTTAGGATTAACGATAGTTAAAAAAATTATTCTCAATATTCGTGTGAATCAACAGGTTCGATTATTTATCATAATTTTGGTCTACATCAGTCACAAATGGAAACAAAAGGCTGATACCATAAAAAGGATTAACCCATCTGTTTACTATAATTTATTTGATCACTATAGGTAATTAACCCTCATATAATATTGATGACTATTCTAGGATATACACATTTTAATTTATATGCTAACTTTAACAGATATGGACAACTAATACACAATATCTGTGTCAACTGTCAAGTTATAAAGTGGCAAATTCTAACCAACTACTCATGTATAAGCAAGGTTGTAAAACTTCCTCGAGTCGGTCGAGTACCCGAAATAAACTTCTGACTTTCCCTTTCGCTGAGTCGAGTCCGAGTCACAAGTTTTTCAACCTTAAAACGGAAAAAATGATGATGAAGCATGAATCTATCAACTAATGTTATGTTTAATTTTCGAGTTATGTTGTTGTTTTTAAACAATTATGTTGAAATTTGAAGTTTCTAACAAATTTTTAAAGTTTTAGTACATATAATTTCAAAAATAATCATGCTTTTATACAAAATTCCAATCCGGGTACACCCCGAGTCGAGTCCGAGTCTCCAAAAACTCATGACTCCTCCTATCGCCGAGTCGAGTCCGAGTCACGAGTTCTCCAACCTTGTGTATAAGCAGTGCTTTGTCAAGGGAAAAAAAAATCTTTGAGAGAGTTTTGCGTTTTGCTAGAGACTGACGTGTCTGAAATTGAAGGCATTTCAAAGTCATCTTTTTGTAGATATTATTATGCTACGAAAAAAAGAGTGATGCATAAAAAAGCATATACCGGTGGTTTTGCGTAGAAGATGAAACAAGATAATTATTACTTTATTATGTTCAAGAGCCAACAGATTCATGCTAGTACAACAAAACCCCAGTCCACACAATTCCACATTCTTATACTTTATGATGCGGGCCTAAATATGGGTCAAGGGTCATTTTGTTTTGGAGGCCCAAGAAGGAAATCATTAAAATGAACATAAATTGGGCTATGGGGCTCTGATTCAGGGCATTTCAGGCCCGCAACTAGTTAAATCGAAGCTTAAAACTATGAGAATACCATGGCAAAGTACCGGTCATTTTTCGGGCCCAAAAAGGCTATATTTTATGAGTTATCTGCATTTTTATGTTTTTTATTTCATTTTGTTAGACTTTATTTGTCGAGTTTTTCGGCATGTTTGTTTTCTTAGGCCCATTCAAAATTTTGGATCTATTTTAGGGTTTCATTTGAAATTTCATTTTTTTTTTCTCTCAAATCTCAAAATCTGTGTTTAAGTGAGAAATCTCCCTGATTATCGGTATTCGCTAAATCAACGTTAAATCAAAGTTAACAAGTTCAATTTGTATTTATATCGTCTTTAGACTAAGCACTTTAGTAACATATGTTGAAACTAAACAAACTAAACATGCTAATGGTGTAAATAATCATTCAGATTCAAGTTAGAGAATGATATTTCCTGTTCAAAAAAATGCTTCCTTTTTATGTATATCATATCCAATATTATATATTAGGGAAAATTACGTTTTTGGACAAATTGAAGGGTGTATATCAAAAAAATGCTTCCATTTTCATTTTTTTTTTCTCATTATAATATAAAACTTACTCCACTTTTTTTTTAAGACTTTTTGGGTTTTATTTTTATAAAAACTTACTTCATTTTTTTTTTATTTTTTTGAGGCTTTTTGGAGTCATTTTATATGTAGTTTTTTTTAATGTAAGTATAAAATTCTCTCTTTGTTTTATAATATTTTTGTTACATTTTTTTTTGTCTGATTTAATTTTTGGGTTCTTTTTGTAACATTCTTTTTATATCCTTTTGTAAGTTCTTGTTTTTTAACATTTTGTTTCTTGTATCATATTTTTTTTAACTTCTGTTTTAATTTATTCAAACCTTTTTTTTTAACATTTTGTTTTACAAAAAAGAGTAAACATATATCTTTTTTGGATTTTATTTATTTTTATTTTTCGAAGTATTTTTGTTTTGGTTTGAATTTTTTTGGTATTTTCGTAACATTTTGTACTTTGTGAATTTAAGAGTAGATATAACTATGATGATATGATTTTGATATTTTTTTAATTTAAATATAAAAAAAAAACCCGCAGTAACGTGCGGGGTGAACTACTAGTCGACCTTAAATGATAGTTGTCGTAGCATCCATTCGTCAAATATTGACTCTTGATCCGGTCAACAACACTAAGCCTCTAGATCCAGAAATTACTAAGCTAGTTTATAACCATAGAATTGACACGTACTTTTTGATCTATAAACAGATAATGTATAAAACATCAGAAAAGTCAAATAGTCAAACAATATCCGATCTGACTCTTGCCTTGATGTTAAACAATTGCCTAGTTGCCATTCTTGGCGGTGGTCATAAACAGCTAAGATCCCCCCACAGAATTAATTTTATCAAATTTTGGGA
>JAOEHQ010046206.1:0-11726 GCA_025447715.1 Asclepias incarnata
GTTAAATATATTCATGAGTTTACTAAATAATGACACATAAGCAATATTTAATGACATGTAGGATTTTTGCTTACTTGAAGGGCTTCATAATAATACATGTAATACTCATCTTCTCACTTAGTTATAAAGATAGATAGCTGTATACACTTTCGCACATTTACCCGCATAAAGTAAAACTTTTTTTTTTCCTTTCATACACTATAGAAAAAAGCCACCCATCTCTTTGTATGAAACAAAATTCATGTTCTCTTTGTCTGATATAAAAAGGATCTTAAAGCTATTAAAAATAACACAAATATAAAAAAAAAATAAAAAATTGTGTAAGCATCTGATTTGAAGAAATCAAAAAGAAGATTACCTAACAATAACTTAAGATGAATAATATCCAATACACAACCTCAAGAAGATGAATAATATCCAATACACAACCTCAAGAAACCCAAAAGTATGGATAGATTAAATATTTTGACAAGAGAGTGTTACAAATTAAGCAGAGAGCAAGTGGACATTGATTTTGTGATATCACTCCCATTGACTAACACGTGTAAAACCCAATAATATGTGGATAACCCATTAAAACGAAAAAACGTACAGATGTATGCCCAAGGTCTCGAACCATAGACTTGTTGGATTAAAAATGAATACCAAACCACTCCTTCCATAGCCCATTTTTGTTTTGTTTTCCAAACCGTAAATATATATTGTAATTGATCTGTTTTGTTTATGGGGCTTTGAAAAAACCCATCCCTGTTCATAGCCTTCGTTATTAATTAAATATATAATATAATATAATAATATATAATAAGGTGTAGTAAAATGTTGGACTATGGTTGAAAATTATTTTTAAGTGACTATTATTTTCGTGCACAAAATTTTAATACGTATTATTCGTATTCGTATAGGAACTCCAAAATCCAATAAATTTTTATAGTTGAATGGTAAAAAAACAAATCCATCCAATCAAAAGAGAAGACCCAATATACATTACACTTCCATATATCTCACTTCGAACTCTTTTAACTCACCTTTTCTCTTTCTATAAAAACCCATCTAAAAAATTTTACTGTACAACTTCAGCCCATCATCAACACAAGGTACGCTTTCTCTGATCTACGAATATATATATATTTATACTTATATTTATATATATGTATATAATGATATATAATTGTGCTGCAAAATTAGGGTTTCTTTTAATTGTGTGTGTGTGTGTGTGTTTTTGTCAGGTAAAGTTGTTTTGAAGTATTATATGCCTGCTTAGTTAGTTTTTTACTGATCTGTACCTGATCTACTTGGATTATATACATCTGTATCTATAGATATATAGAGATAGAGATAGAAAATATGAAAGAGGAAGTGTTGGTAAGTGTTAAGGAGTCAACAGCTACTAAAATTGAGAAAGGAGATGAAGAAGAAGATATGCTGGTGGATGTTGTTGATGATGATGTGAGTGTTAAGGATGGTCTAAACAATGGGGTCGTGGAGAAAGAAAGTGGGTCGGTTGATCGGGTTGTGGAAGATGTCGGTTTGGTTGATAAAGTTGTTGTTTTGGAGAGAGTGGAGGAGGTGGTGGTCGAAGAAAATGTGGTGAGTTATGTTGTCAGTGAGTCGGGTGATGATGACAAGTCTGGGAATGGGACGGTGGTGGAGGAGACTAAGATGGATATTGAAAGGTCGGGCGAAGAAGTTGTGGCGAAAGATGATAAGGAGGTGACTGGATTGGTTCAAGAAGTGGATGAGAAGAATGGGAAGGAAGTTACAACGGCTAACCATGGTTTACCGGAAGGTCAAGTGGAAGCTGTGGAGGTGGGTTTAGTTGGGGTAGAAACAGTTGAAGATGGTGCTGAGAAACAAAGTTTGTTGACTAAAAACGAGGACGAGGGAGCTGGAGTTGAACAAACGAAGAAAGAGAGTTTGCAGCCAACAGTTGAGGTTAAGACAAATGATGCCAATAAGTCAGAAAGTGGTTTGAACGAAGAGAAAGTGGGACGGGAACATCCAATAGAGTCTGTTGAAGAAGAGTCTGTTGAAGAAGAGGCTGATGTAGAAAATGTGACGAATGAGAAAAGTGGAAATGATGAAGTTTTAGATTCGACAAAGATTCTGGAGTCCGTGGCGAAAGTTGACGAGGTGTTTGCAGAGGACGGTTCTTCTGGAAAAGATGAAACTCAAGGAGGTGTGTCCGTGGATCAAAGTACAATTTCTCCTGAAATTCCTACTTTATCAAGCGATGTGGTCAATGCAGGAACAGGTGAAGGTGCGGTTCATGAAAATGCTGGAAACTTGGTCAAGAAAGCCGAAATTGGTGATATTAGCAAGGAAGAAAGTTCACAATCAATGAAAGAAGGTAAAGCAGATTCCAAGATGGATGATGAACCTCAAGTTATTGAAGTAGAAATTGCTGTGATAGATAAAGTAAAGGAACCCGAAATAGGTTTGGCCAAAGAGACCGTTGAACAACCTACAGGTTCTGTTCATGAAGTGGCTGATGCAGATCATGTGACGGATGAAACGACTGAAAACAAAAATGAGGTTTTAGATTCATCAAAGGTTCCGGAACCATCAACCGTGGCGAATCTTGGGTCAGAGGAAGATGATGTCGTAGTTGTAGAAGAAGGTTTAGAAGGAAAGAGTGAAGGTCAGGAGGTAGTTAATGCAGAAAAAGGTGAAGTTTTGACTGCTGAAGTTGATGCAACGAGCAAAGATGAAAGCTTACATGCAACAGTAGATGTTTCGATGACTGAAAAATCTGGAAGCGATGTTGGTGCACACAATGGACCTGATGCAGTTGCTGTGTGCAGTGAAGTCGTTGAAGTGACAGGTACTGAAAAACAACCAAATTCCGATGCGCAAGTTATGGATGATACAAGTATTTCTCAAGAAGTTCAAGGGTTGAATGATGTTCCTTTGAATGATCAAACTCTTCTTAAGAGTGGCAAGGAAGCTGCAAAGCAGCATGTCGGGGTTCTAGATTCTGCAGTTGAAGTTACAGCCACAGGTGGGCCTCAAACGTCCGTGGAAGATTCTGAGAAAGCTAACAATGCAACAACTCATGCTGAACATGGTGTTCTACCTACAGAGACACAATTTTCATATGAAGAGGCTCACATGGAGAGAGGAGATGATGCAGGGATGGACATCGATGAAGTACTCAGTTGGAAAGATGAGATACCATCCTTACAAGAAGATGGACAAAAGGTGGACCTTGCAAATGTTTCAAGTATAGAAGAGCAGGTACACGTAGATGTTGAAGAGCACGAAACAGAAGCAACAGAGCACACTTTGGAGGCTAAGCAGCGGAATCAAACATCAGTCTCATTACATCAATCAGGTTATTTTCATCCACCAGAAAATGAAGGTGAGTTCTCTGTGTCTGATTTAGTTTGGGGTAAAGTCAGGAGCCACCCATGGTGGCCCGGGCAAATATTCGATTCTTCTGATGCATCAGAGCAAGCTATGAAATATCATAAAAAAGATTGCTTTTTAGTTGCATATTTTGGAGACCGAACTTTTGCTTGGAACGAGTCGACCGTCTTGAAACCATTTCGCTCAAATTTTTCCGAAATAGTGAGCCATACCAATTCAGAAGCTTTTAATAATGCAGTTCACTGTGCTTTAGAAGAAGTGTCGAGACGGGTAGAGTTGGGCCTCACATGCTCATGCATCCCTCATGACATCTATGACAATATTAAATGTCAGATAGTAGAGAATTCAGGAATTAAGCAAGAATCTAGTAAAAGACAGGATATAGACAAATCTGCAAGTGTCAACTCATTTGAACCCGATAAACTTGTGGACTATGTGAGACTACTTGCAAAGGTCCCATATGGTGAAGTTGATAAAATGGAGTTAACAATGGCAAAAGCTCAATTATCATCCTATGGTCGTTTTAAAGGTTATCGCCAGCTCGCTGAGTTTCAGTCATGTGGAGATTTGTTGGAACTTGACCAAGTTCTTCAAGATGCAACATATAATGATGATGGTTCTAAAAAACGGAAGGCTCTTGATTCCCTTTCTGATGGTTCAGAAAAACGCCCGAGTCACCATACTGAACCAGTTCCAACGGCTAAACCGTCCTTCCAAGTTGGTGCATGCATTCAAAGAGTAGCTAGCCAGCTGACCGGACCACCATTGAAAGTTGAACCATCTGATCAAGTTGTCGGAAGTTCTGTTTCAGATCAAGCCGAGATGTTATCACAACTTCATTTGGCTGCACAGGATCCCCAGAAAGGATACAATTTCTTGAATAACATCATCCCGTTTTTCAATGGTCATCGAGCCACTGTTTTGAGCAAGTCTAGGCAAATTTCAAATGATGTCAGGAAGAGAAAAACCTCAAATGAGAACGATCCTGAAGAGTTTGAATTTGACGATGTTAACGATTCCTATTGGACAGACAGGATTATTCAGAATTATTCTGATGAACAACTATTGCAAGAAAATCAGAATGGAGGTGGAGAACATCAAGTTGTTGTGGCTTATGAACAAGAAAAACAACCTGTGAAACAGACCCGTAGATCAAATAAAAAGCGTTTCTTCAATAGCAACCATGAAATAGAGGCGAAGGAACAAATAGAGCTTATAGAAAGGAGGCGCTTAAATTTGGCAACTGAAGTTTCGATGAAATATACTGAGGGTATTTATTTCCCTTCAGAACTACACCTGAATAAAATGTTCAGACGGTTTGGGCCTTTAATGGAATCGGAAACTGAAGTCGATAGGCAAAGTGGACGGGCTCGAGTGGTATTTAAGAAATGTTCTGATGCAGAAGTTGCTCATAGTAGTGCTGGAAAATTCAACATCTTTGGTTCGATTGTTGTAAGTTACGAGCTGAATTATACACCGTTGATCTCATATAAGCCTTTGCCCCTTCCATTGGCTCAAGATGCGGCAGATGCATGCTAAGTTACTTCTTTTCAGCGGGTTTCTGGTAACTTACTGTTTTTCTTTGACTGATTATGTCATATTTCTTGTTAATTTTTAGCAAATCATATATTAACATGAATTGAATTACCTTTTAGCTGATGACAAGAAGATATATAATGACTCGTGAACTTGGACCATCAATGTACATTATGTACTATCGTATCTATAAAGATTCAACCTTTGATGAGAGTTATCTTCCCTATGAGTTATTTTCTGCTTGTGAGTAACTGTTACTCTTTAAGTAATTTTTTTTGATGATTTAGAAATATTTGCATAAGATAGCTGATGAGTGTGGATTATTAAATGTTGCAGGTAAAATGGGATAGTGGTATTGATAGGCTGCAGCTTTTGGGCTACAATGAGAAGGCAAGTGTTTGTATCAATGTAACTTATTGTCCTTTGAAAGACAAGTGAGAATTAATGCTTCCTTGTTTTCAATAATAGTACTAGGGATGCTTTGTTCTAGATTAGTTTTTAGCATGAGTTGTCGTATTTCTAACTATTTTGAGTGCAAGTCTGCTACACCCCCTTCAGCTACTCACCTAATACTTTTTCTCATGTGATAGTAGATGTGCTTGTATTGGCATCCAGGAAATAAACTGAGGGTAGCAAATGGGCGAGTTGGGTTAGGGTTAATTAATGAGTCAGAATCGGTTTCATTTAAATACAGGTCAACCTGTTTGGGCCGACCCATCTACGCTTCTTTGTCCAATTTTTCATATTTCTAAATAAGTAATATATAAAGTTATAAAAACTACATTGTTAAAGTACAAAGTAATAGTCTGACACTTCAATAAAGTAATTTAGGAAATTTTAGGCATTTGATAACACTGGGTGACTTTTGACATGTTCGACTCAATTGACCGTTTAACTTTTTCTCTTCTTTAGCTGGTTTTTTACCCGTTAGGTCTGTGAGATGATACGTGACACAAATCCACCCAGGTTGAAATACATGGGCTGAAATTGACCTCTAGAACTTCAATCAGGAAGATACCCTGTTTTATTTGGTCGTTAGTCAAACCTCAAACTCGAACCTACTTGCTCCTTTTCCATCCAATGCCAGTTTTTTGGGCGGATCATGTTCTTGGTGATAAAATAAATATCTAGATCATCTGGGAGAGTTGCATCTTGAAAGCCAAGTATTTTACCAATTACCATGCATCTTCCTTTCTTTTTCTTTGTGCAATGTGATTTTCCACGTTTAGGATCATTCACGGAACATGAACGCTGATATAATAACTGGAAGGATTTAGTGATTTTCCCAAATGAAGGGTGGTTGGTTGGCGTAGGTTGAGTAATCCTGCCACAATTGTCAATATGAATCTTTTGGGGTTGTAAGAAATGTTGTGGGACTTTGTAATTGATATCATTGGGTAAATGGTTAGGTTTGATTTTTAGTTTTCTCCGAAATTAGCTGCTGTATTCGTTTGTTTTGAAAATTGTTGAAGTAGTTACCAATTGATGCTGGTCTAAAATGAGAGTGATTTTGATCCGAAGTTGGTTTATCGTTTCGTGGTCTGGTTTTTCACTCAGCAAAACTTGCTGTATCTAATCAAGTTTTAGAATATGTTTGGTTATAAATCGCACTCTGCATGTAACTTGGTGTGTTTTGCCGGTTACTATGACAGAAGATGAGTGTTTCTATTGACCAAAACCGTTAGATAACATAATAGAGCCCTAACATTGAGGCGCGTAGTTTGACAAAGTCACCTGGATTCAACAAATGATACACGCCTGGTAGTCTAACTTCTACAAGGAGAATAGTTTCTTCTAACTTGTAAACGACTAAAGTAGTTCGTTTAAATTTCAAACAAATGATTACTCTTTGGGAGAAAATGGATTCAAAGGGCTATACCCTTATGATTCGTTGCTTCACAGTTATAATTAGCATGTAGTCATGAGATACAAGATCACTAGGAAATGGACATATATGATCACTATATAAATTGTCACGCCGTGTCATCAATACCGAACCAACATTGTTACGTAACAAGTTGGGTACATGCAATAACAATAAAATGAACGTTTAATACACACAATTGAGATTCTGGAAGTTACATACACCACGGAACTATTAAATGTCAAGATGTTTATGTTATATAGCAATATTTAGAAGTAAGGAGTTTAATAGTGGCTAGCGAGGACGATAAGTATCAGGAAACGATATACTGTAAGCATCACATTCAATACATTCTCTTTGTTTTATTTGAGCTGCACATTCGATCTGAATATGTATTAAGCCATTGATTTATATAAAGGAGAGTGATTGGTGATAATTATTGGTTGTATAACTTGAATATTCTATTAATAGACCTTGAAGGCTTGAATACAAGAAAGAGAAACAACGGTAGAAATGAATATAGAAGGACCAATGGGTTTTGGGCCTAATAGTATCAGTTTTAATCTCATAAATAAGTGCTTGGGAGTTGGGACTATTCAATCTTTAATATAGTTATACTTTCTAATGATTAGTGTAGTTTAGACCGTTTAAATAATAATAATAACAATAATAATAATAATAATGGTTTTTTCTAACTTCTGTCCTAAGAGTACATGTAAATGTAATGTACTAAGATTTTTATTGAAAGATGAAAAAGACATGTATTACTCGTTAATTCAATTTTACTTTTTACAATTTTAAAATGAATATGGAGGAAACTGAGAGTTTATTAAATACGTTTTTTTTTTAATGAGAATCTTGGTGCATTAAATGCAACTCGTGTTTATTGGGTACAAGTTGGACACATGTTAGAAAAATCTTAATAATAATAATAGAGGATATAATACCTGCTAACACATATAGGCAATTCTGTTTTTTAAGCAGGAATTTTTAATTTTTTAAAATCATATTTTGGTTATTCAATCACATTAGGAATATCATTAATTGTCAAAGACATGTGGTAGAGTTGGTTAATGCTTTGGGCTTCGGTACAAGTGACCAAAATTCAAGTTTTGGCAACTACATTATTTATTCTTTGACATAGGAAGTCCCCCAATGAAGGGGTTTGGGCCTAATCTTGGAGAAGGCAAGGGTTTATCCCTATTAATTGTCGTGCCTTCGGGCGGATTAATAGGGGGTTTTCCCCCCATCGGGTATTTGAAATAGGCATTTCCGCTTCGAGGGAGCTCTCTAGCGTGGACCCGGTTTAGACAACGTATGCTAGACCTCCCGCTGTCGAACCGCAACACGAAGTACTGATAAAGAAATTCACCTTTCAAAATAAAATAAAATAATAAACTATGACAAATGGGCAGTAGGGTGGGCTTATGCCACTTGAAGTTATCACAATCTATTATTCTATTATTACTCGCATGTTTTAAGTGACTGAAAAATTCAAAATATTTAGGATTAACAGATAAAATAGACAAAAATGACATTTTATGAAAAAAGAGGCACATTAATAAAATGGGAGCAAAGGTCACTTAGAAGTGGGCTAAAAATGGGTAAATAGGAAACTTTAGCATCTCTTAGATAATCAATTTGTTGAACCCCTAAATAATCAGATAATCAAAATCATAATGTTTTTATCCAAACACTAGAAACGCTTCAAGTCGCAATAGTAAGATAAGTCTCAGTTTCAAATGCAAATCTAAGAGCGGATGGAAATTTCATATGTCCAGCATTACAAGCAGAACATTTTCCATTTCTCCTTTCATTTCATACAAATTAATTATACTAACATTTCAACATTCTAGCCCAAGGAAAGACTGCACATGCCTTTTGACTTTTATGGGCTGCAATTTATGCATTTAGAAGAGAAGTAAATATAGATTTATAATGGCTATAGAAAAGTTATATTCTTTTTCAAACTATAGATTATCCTCTAACATATTTTTCAAATTTATCTCTCAAAAAGCACAAAGAGTACCTGTTTGATAAAAATGGCAACCAATAAGCCAGAAGTTACGACAAAAAAAAAGGCATCTTGCAATCTAAATGTTTTAGTAAAACTATTTAGCAAGTTGAATGCATTAAAGATTGACATGATGCAACTTTCAACCCATTCAACTCATTTGACTTGTTCCCCATTTAGCCAAATTTCATTTGATTTGGCCCGTTTGAGATAAAACACAGCCAAACTGAATCACTATTAAGTGAAAAAGGACTTAGAAAGATACACCAAAAATATTTGAAAAATCAAAATCAGCATCGGGTAATTAGAATAGTCAAGAAACCACTAGGGTGGTGGTCCATTGGTTGGGCATGTGTCTCCAAAAAGGGTGAAACTCCCAGGAGGTCACATGTTCAATCCCTGGTTCCTTAAAAAAAGATACCTTAGTGGCCACAGAGGCTCACCTGCTCTGACTCTGGGCTCGCAAAGCGAGTCGGCTCTTGGGATTAGTCTGCTCACAAAGCGAGTAGGACACCCATGATTACCAAAAAAAATAGAATAGTCAAGATACTTTGGTGAATTTAAAGTTATGACTAGTTACATTTTGGCAAAAATCAGATGAAAACAAACATCCAACACCCCTGCAAGAACGGATAGCAATCTCATTTTTTACTAACTTATTATTCATTTGCTCCAAGAAAAGATTGCATCATGCCCTATATGGTTAGCAATTTATGCATTTATAGCTTTAAAGACAGAACAATATTTCAGGTAACAATAGCCATAAAAAAGTTATAAGCCTATTTTATATGTTCATATGCATATTCAAATGTGGATTACATTCTAACATACCATCCAAATAATACGAGTAACTTCTAAACCATGTGCAGAAAGTACCTGTTTGGCTTAGGTAAAACGGCAACCAAAACAGAAACGTGTAAGCCACAAGTTTCGAGAAGAAAAGACATAATGCAAACGGAATCACCCCAGGTATAAAACAAGCACCAATTAAACCAACCCCTTTTCGATTCACAGAAGAAAATCTAGGCACGGGAGCTTCTTCATCATTAGACGTACCTTCTTCCCACAAACTATCATCAAGAATCGCACCTCTAGCATTAGGAGACGAATCACTTGGATAGGGAAACCCAACATCTTCAGGATAAGCAGCCAAGAACAAATAAACCATAATCCCGGCAACAACAATAAACGCACCAGGAAGTATAAACGACCACCCCCAGCCATAATCCAAAACACTAGCAGCAAGCAAAGAACCACTAATATTCCCAACAGACGTATGAGCATTCCATATCCCCATAATCAACCCTCTCCGTCTTTTCCCAAACCAATTCCCAATCACTGCAACCACAGACGGCCACCCCGTCGCTTGAAACAACCCCGCCGCCATTTGCATACCTAAAAAGAACCAAAAGCGATGCACGTCCCAAAAATACCCCATCCCAAATAACGCAACAAAAATCCCACTACCAATCATCCCAGTAGTCAAAAACAACCTTAAATCCAAAGTATCACCTAAATGTCCAGCAACATACATTCCTAACGAATAAACCGCAAGAAACGCAACATCAATCTCTCCTAACTTGGACGTCCCGTATTTGCCATTAAACGGCTCCCACCCATCATCATCCTCCAGATCATAACGAGTATCGTTGATGATCAACAGGGACGACTTAACAAAAACATCTCCCAAAGGCCAAGGACGAAGAAGAACATTATTATTATTAACATGGTCGTGGTCATTATTAATGGGATGTGGATCTAAGACACTTTTAACAATGCTGCTAGGTTTTCGAGACGCATGATAAGCAGTATAAGCAATAAAAGTAACAAATAAGATTAAATATCTATATGTTTTTAAATTCCAATCTCTACCTCTAATATTTCTTATTAATAATATTCCAGGGGGTATTCCTCTCATTCTACTCATGATACTTTTTTATATATATATATGTATGATTTAATATTCAAATTTATTTAACAAATTAACCTAATAATAATAACAATTAATGATCATAATTATTATAAACAATAAGATGAATAAAAAAGATATGTATATAGAATCTTGATATGTAGTTGCATGATGAATTCAAAACCTGGGAGGGTTTTTTTTTCTTTTTTTTTTTGATGAAATAAATAAATAAATTGGATGATGAATAAGGAAGGATGGATTGATGTTGTTGAATTCAATGTGTGTGTGTGTGTGTGTGTGTGTGTGAGGGGGGAAGGGAGATTGAGAGTTTTTGGCGCAGAGAAGGCGAAGTTGGCGGGTGGGGGGAATGAAGAAATGGAACGTGGCGTGTTTTGTTCGCATGACATTTGGTCTTTAGTGTGACTGGGTGGTGACGGTGGTTACGTACGTGGCTGTAACTTCAATCTTATTACTTTTCGTTTTACAAAAAAAGGAAATATATAAAAGAAAACCGAAATTATGTATGGTAAACGCAATTAATGTGTTTATATTAGCAACAAAATGTGTGTTACTTTTTAATCTGAATTCAGTTTTATTCATCATACCCATATCCAATCAATGAAACAAATAGATGGATGTCCACTTGAAATCTTAAAAACATTTTCATTAAAAAAACAACTTTAAAATGCAGGTTCTAGTTAAAATAAAACAAGTATTAAAGTAAAACAAATAAAACAATCATAATCTTTTAACTAAAAATCATTGTGCATCATAAAAATCTTCGTGCATCGGTCTATATACTTGTGCTCTATGAATCTTCGTGCATCATTTTTATTATGATCCAATGGTCAAGATCTTATCTTATTTGTTTTACTTTAATACTTGTTTTACAATAACCAATATATATATATATATATATATATATATATAGGGAAAGGTTATATTAGGAACCCCTAAAAAGTCAGGAACCTTTAGGAACTTTTTTAAAATTAAAATTAAAAGGGTATTTTAATAAAATCATTTATCATTCACTATAT
>JAOEHQ010046207.1:0-11723 GCA_025447715.1 Asclepias incarnata
TAAATTACTTTATAAGACATTTAGTTGTTGGTGTCCCATTATGTGGTAATGTAATAGGACACTTGATCACTAGGGGTTTTATTATAACATAACCTAATAGGACCCTTGACACTTGAGTATTATAACTTTAACCTTTATAGGATGTTTATTTATTATGGTTTTATTATAATACACCATAATAGGACACTTGATATTTCAGTCCTAAGACATCAATTTTTTAGAACGCTTATTCGCAAGAGTTTTATTAAAACCAATGTTTTCACGACCCGATCGGACCGGACCGGCCGTAAACCGGTCGGGCCGTGACCCGAAGACTTTACCGGTCCGGTTCTAGGTGTTGGTTCGGAAGTGCACAGGGCCGGCCGGTCAACCCGGAAACCGGCGGTTCTGCCGGGAACCGGTGAACCGGTTCATTGTTTTTTGACATCTGAGAGTTGGTAACCACCACCAACCGAGAAGAATTCGAAACCTCTATTGTGTTGCAAAGACAGAGACGAGCACACCACTACACCCCTGTTGTAGGAGATAACCACACCACCATCGCCGGAAAAAACTACACCATCTTCGTCGCAAAAGGGAGATTGGAAGAAATAAAAATAAAAACATGGAGACGGCTACAACTGTGAGGAAGAGGAAGAGTTTTGGTGTTGGCCGGGTTGATTGTGATTCTACGATTTTCCATTGTAATTTGATGGTGGATGGATGGGAGGCTGCGTATGTATGTGAATGATGATGATGATAATGTTCATAAAAAAAAGAACGATGATGATGATGATACTTTATCAATTTGCTGGTGTAGTCAAACTGTGTTGTGCGTGTTGTGTCATGTGTGTGTTGTGTGTCCTTTATAATTATTAGTATAATATATATAATATTGCTTTCTATAGTATATTTCATTAGATATATGAAACAATATTGTATGGATTTTTTTTCTATAAATTTTTTATTATATTTTTAATGTTTCCAGTTCCGGTCCGGTCCGACCAGTAACCGGTAAAGAGACCGGTTCGCCTTCCGGTCCGGTCGTGAAAACATTGATTAAAACATAACTTAATATGACACTTGACACTTGGGTCTCATAACTTTAATCTTTATAGGATGTTTAACCATTGTGGTTTTATTATAATACACTATAAAAGGACAATTGATATTTGAGTCATAACACATCAGTTTTATAGAACGCTTATTCGCAAGGGTTTTATTATAAAAAAAAACTTAATGGGACCATTGACACTTGGGTCTTATAACTTTAACCTTTATAGGACGCTTATTCATTATGGTTTTATCATAATACACCATAATAGGACACTTCATATTTGAGTCATAAAACATCAGTTTTTTAGAACGCTTATTCGTAAGCATTTTTTTTAAAACATAACTTAATATGACACTTGACACTTGGATCTCATAACTTGATACACCATAATAGGACACTTGATATTTGAGTCATAAAAAATCAGTTTTATGGAACGCTTATTCGCAAAAGTTTTATTATAACAAAACTTAATAGGACCCTTGACACTTGGGTCTTATAACTTTAACATTTATAGGACGCTTATTCATTATGGTTTTATTGTAATACTACATAATAGGACACTTCATATTTGAGTCATAAAACATCAGTTTTTTAGAACGCTTATTCGCAAGAGTTTTTTTAAAACATAACTTAATATGACACTTGACATTTGGGTCTCATAGATTGATACACTATAATAGGACACTTGATATTTGAGTCATAAAATATCAGTTTTATAGAACGCTTATTAGCAAAAATTTTATTATAACAAAACTTAATAGGACCCTTGATACTTGGGTCTTATAACTTTAAACTTTATATGACGCTTATTCATTATGGTTTTATTATAATACAACATAATAGGACACTTGATATTTGAGTCATAAAACATCAGTTTTTTAGAACGCTTATTCACAAAACTTTTATTATAACATAACTTAATATGACACTTGACAATCACTACAAAAAAAGTGGTCTGTTGGGACTGATTTATTAGGGACTGATATATCAGTCTCGAATACATAATTCCAGTAACTGATTTTTCTGTTACTGATACTTTTAAGGACTGACTTTGTTTTGACTGATTGTGGCGACTAAAAATCAGTCCCTAATTCATCGACACCATATCTAAGACTAAATTTCAGTTACAAATATGTATACACTATAAAAAGTTTTGGAGGGATATCTATTGGTGACTAAATTTCAGTCCCAACTAAATTCCTAATATAAAGGCAACATATTTAAAATTAAATTTCAGTTACAAATATGTCTACACGATAAAAAGTGTTGGAGGGAAATTTGTTGGTGGCTGAAGTTCAGTCACAACTAAACCTCTAATATATGGGCAACATATTTAAGACTAAATTTCAGTTACAAAATAAAAAAGTTTTGAAGGTTATTTTATTGGTGACTAAATTTCAGTCCCAAATATAAAAAAAAAGTGACTGAAATTTAGTCGCTAATAAAAAGAGAAACTAATATAGACTAAAAATTAAGATCTAGGTCTGTTTTGTCAATATCTAATAATCAGTATTTGGTACTGGTATATCAGTTGCTGTCGATATTATGGACATTTTTTTTTCTATGAGTCATGTTAGTAACTGATTAGAAGTCTTAAATATTTTGATAGTTATCTCGAGTTAAACTTATCAAAAATACTTGCGTAATAATTATAACGAGTTAAATAAATTAGAAAAAAATATATTATCACTTTATATACATTTCTTTAACTAATTGTGTACCGTTTATGTTATTAAATAAACCGATTCTCAAGTAAAACGTATATCGTATTGATGACGAATCTAAGTTTATTATTATTATACTTTACTATATTGTATAATATATATGGTAAGGTGTATATCATATTAAGTAGAAAATTTGGTAAGTATAAGTTAATTCAGATTAATATAACAGAATATTTAATAAATAAATCAAAAAGGACGTGTATCGTTTAAATACTATACCACGTGTTATTTAAAGGATGCTTCAATTCTTTTTTCGTATATTGGTAGATTAGCTCTATACGTCACTTTTAATAACTGTTAGAGTATAGCAATGATTATCTAATTTTACGAAGATGGAAATATCTAAATATATCTACCAATATAATAACAGAATTGAGATATCTTGTTATCGACAAGTGACACTTTATTAAATGAAACGTATGTAACAACTAGTGTACTTTATCGTGTAATCGTATCAAATTATCGTTTTGTGAACGTTTTGTATTGTTGAGAATCTTAATTTGCGAGTGGCTGTGTGTTCGTATGATATTTAGTGTCTATTAATAACTAACTTAATACCCGGTCGGTGACCGGGTAAAATAAATGTTATATATGTATCATACATAGCAAGATATATACATCAAATTATTAGAAAATTTATTATACAAAAGGTAAAAAGGTCTTATAGTTTAATTTCTAGACCTCTCCCAACAATGAATACGTCCCCCACCCCCCACCAATATTGTTCATTGTTACGTCAGCGAGACATCACCTCTTACTCCCGAAGAATACCTCAAAAACACCGACTACCAATAATGACATTTCTCTCTTTTCATCATCAAATATTTTATTATTTTATATATATATATATAAAACTTTTCTTTTTGTTTGTATTGATTTTAAAAGGGAGTGGTCCGACCCCAACCAAAGACGCCTATTCGTTCTCACATCATAGCCACGTCGAGCTTCATCAAGAACACCCCCAATAATAAGGTGGTGTCAATGGCATCATTGGATGACGTTGAAAGAATACCCCAACGACAACCTATCGTTGGTAGACATGTTAAAATAAATGTTTAGTATTGTCTTTTGATATTTTTCTGGGTCTTATAGTAGTGGTATCTTTTGATATTTTAAGCAATGTTTACAAATAATTACGAAATTTTGCAATAAATACTTTCCATGTTTACCAACATGAAGTTTAGTATGGTAAATCGAACCATAAAGTTAAGATAAATTTTTAACACGTGTATGTTTGGGTATTTCATATATAAAGTGGGTTTGATATTATAAAAAAAGTTTCTACGAATCTTTGTTTAGCTTAAATAAACTCTTATTGGAAAAACAAATATTTATAATTTGAGAAAAAATGTATATTATAAATAATTTTTATCGCTGCATCGCATGGGCATCCATCTAGTATTTAATAATAATAATTCCATAAAATTATTTAATCTGATCATTAAATATATATTATCTAAGTAAACCCATTTAACATTAGTATCTATTTAATAATAATTCAATAGATTGCCTAAGTTTGTGTTATGGCAGAATGTCAATTTTACGTAACAACTTTCCTTTTCATTATTTTTTTATTAGGTGTTTTTATAAATTTAAAAGAAGGGAATTTTTTTCATTTAAATTTAAATTGGCACTACTCCAAAAATTGTAAAAATGGCGCTGAATGTTTTACATTTGAATAAATTTGTGATAGTTTTCAAACTTCTAATTGCAAATACAATGTTAGTATTGGCGGTCAATATTCTCCCTAAATCGGAGCATCTCACATTCTCACACAATAGCAAACCAAGAACATAAGTCCTCTATTTCTCAATTTAGTTTCAAATCTTTATTTAGCACCGTAAACCAAGACTGGGTTTCATATTCAAATCCTAGGGGTTACCCCAATTTCGTTGGAATGGTGGATACATCATTACATCTCAATATTTGCCAGATCCCCAATTTTGTTCTTTTACAATCGTTCATGGAATCTAAGGTATGTTACCCTAATTAATAATTTCTTTTAATTACATGAATAGGGGTGAATACCTTTTTACCCAATAATTTCTTTTAATTTGTATATCTAATTAACAATTGTATGCCTTCTTGCTATCATTTCCGAATTTTAATTTTTTTTCTTGTTATATTGAAGTTTTGGGTATATGTATTATTAAATTTATAGTTATATATGGTTAGGAAGATCCATATAATTTATCTATCGATGCATGTAGCACATTGGACCTTGTGATTCAGATTTATTGAAACCTTCACTCCATTCCCAATTTATGATTCAAATTATTTTGTACCAATTCTTGAAAGATTGTGCAACATGTTATTTTGGAAATTCTTACACAGTTATGTCTACTATTTTTTTTAAGGTACCTATTACATTTGAAGATTGGTGCTTGTAATCTCCTTTGGGCATAGATGGTGACATGGTGTTAGCACATAACGAGATCCTAACTAATATTTCATTCTTAAAAACAGTTAACCCTTGATGTACCTTGTTTCTTTATTTATATTACAACTAATAATCGTTGTTAGATGGCAAGGTAATTAGTGTTTAAAAGAATACAAACACACTTGTTTAAAAAGTTCAGTCAGGAATCATAAAAAATGCTAATCTGATTTTGGTTATGTTATAAAGGTAATTTCCCCCCAACGATACATTCTTGTTGACCATTTCATCTATATTTATTACGGATATAAACAAAGAGAACAAGGAACCACCTAATTTTACCCAAATGTTTGAGCGCACAAGTAAAATGGGTATAAGTAAAGGTATATGTTGACAATAAAAAGAATTTGTTAGCTACTGCAATGTGATTTATGTTACTGCAAGCTGATTTAAATGAAATGTGATTATTTTTTTTCTCACCCAAGGCCCCAAACATGGGTTACCAATGTGATCGTTTTGATATTACGTTGGTCATAAATAATCCTATATTTGGTTTATTGTTTGTGTTTTTGTTAATCTTGATGAATCAAAGGAAAGGCGCAGATATATGCTATCTATCCGGGTATCCCGTGTTCGTTTATGAACCATTTCCCTTTTTTTTGGTAGATGAATGTGGAAAACCTAATGAAGATGGCAAGTACGGTTCGCACTGGCGGCAAGGGTAGCGTTAGAAGGTCTGTTTCAAATGTACTCTGATATTTTAAACCTTTTTTTTTATTATCATGAATTACGCTTTTGGTGTTAAATGCATCCTTTTTGAATTGTGTTTACAATTGACAAGGGTTATAAGATAATGAAATGGCCTGTGAATGAACATGTATAAATTGCCTTGGATATAGCAACAAACAGAGTTTGGTTGGACGATCTGCAATGTGTATCATAGTAAGTTTCCTTTTTCCTTGTACAATATGCCCGAGTCCAAAATCAAGTTGTGTCTCATGTATGTTAGATGTAGGAATTTGAACCAATTTACCTGTATATGGTTTGATTATTAGTTTTGTTTAATCTCTAATGCGTCACATGTGTTAAATAAAGAAATAGCTTCAAATGAAGTGTGTCAAATGGGTTAAAAGGTCAACGTGGTTGCAATTGTTCCAAATAGAAAAGTATGACTATATTCTATCGGATTTTATATATATGCTTATGACGCTTCGAAGAAAGTTTAAATTTGCATTAAAACAATTAATTATGTTCAATAATTAGTTTTGTTATGGTTCAACATGACTTGCTCTGTTCTAACATGGATGTTATGTAATATGGTTCAAAAAATATTTTTCTTCATTTTACGTTAATCATGATATGTCGTGTGTCTTTGCATGATCCTGTCACACGTTACATGCTCAAAAAAAAATTTTCTTCATTTTTATGTATGTTTCTGATTAAGCATAGTATCGGTTAAATAACAGGTCACCGGATACATCAAATGTGAGAGCAAAGATGTTGTATGCAAGTTCCAAAGACAGATTCAAGAGAGAATTGGATGCAATCTAAGTTGAGCTGCAAGCAACAGACCCCAAGTGACATGAGTCTCGTCAAAGTAAAAGCACGAGCAATCTAATTATCTCCTTTCTTCTATACAAAAGAGCTGCAAGCAACATACCCAAGTGAGATGAACTTTCCTTATCGTTTGTCTAATGCAAACACAAGGTCGTTATTTAATGTCTTCTTTTTTATTAGTTGAGAGTATGATGTTAAATATTATGTAATATGGTAGATAATGTTAGGCCGTTATTTTATATATTAAATATGCTTTGGTGGTTTACCACGTAACGTCTGTGTATGACCAAAAGAAATTGCATTTGTGACCCATATACAATGAGTAATTACTATGCTTTGATGGTTTACCAACGCCCGTGTAGTTATCTTTTTTGATTTTTATCACATTTTTAAGTTCAACAGACATTATTAAGACTGAAGGGAACGAGGCGGAAAAGCAAGCGACGCCGCCCCTTTCCACCCTACTGCCGCCGCGCACATTGCCCCGAGGGGCGGAAGTGACCAAAAAAAAAGTTGAGCGGCAAATAACTTCCGCCCAAAACCCTTTCTATTTTCTAAATTTCTAGCCGTTAAAGTAAGGTTTATATATATATATATATATTACTAGTTTTAATTAACACTTGATAACCAAATAATAATAATAGAAAAAAAATGAAAAGAACATAAAGTAAGAGAATAGCTTACTGATGATGATGATGATGAGCAGCAGAAGTGGAGGGTGGCGGTGGTGGGGTGAAGTGAAGAAGAAGAAGAATATATATAGAAGATAAGATAGGTAGATAGATGATATTATAGTATATATATAATATATATATATATATAGATAGATAGATTACAACAACAGTCTTAATGGAATCAATGTTCACGTGACTTTGCGATTTTTTATTTTTTATTTATTTTTTTTTTTATAGATAGATTACAATACTACTATATTACATATAGTATATATAATATAATATATAGATAATATAAGTATATATATATAATATAATATATAGATAATATATAGATAAATGTATTTTTGTTAAATGTATTTTTAAAGGATGTCCCAAAAGGGATGCCTCACTCCCACAAAAAATGAGGGGCATCCCTTTGGGGGAGACACCGCCACATGGCGGAAGACGCCCCCATGTGGGGGTGTCTCATACC
Organism: Asclepias incarnata; assembly: GCA_025447715.1. Taxonomy (NCBI): domain Eukaryota; kingdom Viridiplantae; phylum Streptophyta; class Magnoliopsida; order Gentianales; family Apocynaceae; genus Asclepias; species Asclepias incarnata. Next base: position 7,844 of record JAOEHQ010046207.1, read on the forward strand.
GAACAGTCTAACATACCTATAAAACAATAGTTTTTGTTACCGCTTTGGTTTTTTTTTCTTCTTCTTTATTTACGATTTTAAGCCTAATAAACATTATTAACATTTATACTCTTATAAAGAGTCTTTAAACTACCCAATAGATGGATTGGTATCCATTACTAATGCAGCTTAGGCTTACATGTAGTTGAGAGACGCGAGTTTGGTCTTTAAGGATGCCCAAATCATGTGGGTACTAAGTGAAGGTATTTTACCGGTACCATAACCCTTACAAGGTGGGATGATGAAAATCTAATGTGGTTCCGGAGACAGGATGTCATCCTTTACCCTTTTTCTTAAAACTACCCTGGTATTACCCAGGTTGATTAGCTAGTATTATAATATTTATAAGGTAACTATAATTTAAGAATTTGTATAAAATTAATTTAATAGTTATATGGAAACTATAATTTAGGAATTTTAATTTATTTAGATTAGGAAGAGTTTAATTATATTAGGTATATATTTGTCTAAAAATTAAATAATAGCTTAAATTATATATGATATATCCAAAAAATAAAATTTATTAATATAAACTAAAAAGACACGTGTCGATTCAATACTATGCCAAGTGTCAATCAAAGAATGCGTCAATCCTGTTTTAGTATATTGGTAGATATAAAACAAATGTCCCCTCTTATTTTCTCAAAAGATGATTTGATATACAAAAAATGCATCTTAATATTCTTTACTATTTTAAACATCCCCACTTGATATACCGATAATACCCTAATGAAATTAACTTACAATATCTACCTTTAACTCCTAAAATAACTACACTATCCCCTGCACATCAATAAGCTACACTACTTGCCGCCGTCACTACCACCCGTCGCCACCACCACCCCGCATCGCCGCCAACACACCACTACCGGCACCACCACCCGACGTCGTCGCCCATCGTTGCCGCCACCACCGCTGTTGCTACTACCAGCACTGATGCCGCCACTACTGCTACCACCATCACTAGTTGGCCCCGCCACCATCGCCATTGCATTGCGCGGGTACCTTTCTAGCTTTGAATAAATTGAGACATTTGTGAAGATTGAATATATACATGTAATTGACACTAAAAGTGATTAATAATCATGTGTAATAATTACATGTATCTAATCTAGTCATGTCACAAATATTTCTCTTAGCTTCATGGACAATACATATATATATATATATATAGGGAAAGGTTATATTGAGAATCCTTAAAAGGTCAAGAACCTTTAAGAACCTTTTTTCAAATAAAATTAAAAGGGTATTTTAGTAAAATTATTTTTTATCTTATTCAAAAATATTCAATATTTTCAACCCTTTTTTCAAAATATCCTTGAGTTTAGGATTTTTAAATTTTAACTTTTTTCTTTCCATTCTTTTTTGTACTAGACATGTTTGCACCTTTTTTTTCACATTTTCTCACATGTAATCACCAACTAATCTCATAAAACTTTCATTTATAAAATATGTGCACATATATGCTCGTCGCGTTCATGCACATGTGATCACCAACTAAATCCCATAATATATTAATATACAAATAATTGCTTACATATATGCTCGTAGCACTGATCATTCACATATGCTCATACTATACATGTGATAAGGAGATAGACATGCTCATATGATTGTTTATGCGCATGTGCTCATATGATTGTTCATGCACATATGCTCATATCTCTAATTACACCTTCACCTTCACAATCTAATGTTTAATTGGTAGTTGTTTATTCATCATTTGTGAATTGGGGTTGATAAAAAATATTTTTTATATAATTACTAAAACAACAATTGAAAAAACAAACACACCAATAACAAACACTAATTACACTACAAGAAAAATGATTTTTTGCAGCGAATTTTTTCGTTGCAAAAAACATCAAATTCGTCGCAAATTCTTTTTTGCGACAAACGAAATGTGGGCCCCACTTTTTAAAAGAAAAGCGAAAAAGATTTTGCAACGAACTTTGCAACGAAATTTCGTTGAAAAAAAGAAAATTTTAATTTTTAATAAAAAAAATGGAGGGAAAACGAAAATAAAGGAGGGAAAATGAAAAAAATCAAAAATTTTGAATTTTATTTATTGCAACGAAATTTCGTCACAAAAAAAGAAATTTTTTTTTAAAAAAAAATAATAATTACTGATTTTTTTTTATCTCATATGGGCATATGGCTAATATTCCACCAAAAATAATAATAATTACTGATTTCTTTTTTTTTTTATCTCATATGGGCATATAGCTAATATTCCACCAAAAATAGACATTAGAATATGACAAAATGGAAGAACAATCCAATCAACTCAGATATTTCATTTGATAATTTGAGATTACATAAGACCAACATAACAATTATTTTATAGAAGCAAACATGCATCTATATTAAGTGTAGCTAATAAGCAAACAAAATCAACGAATCATTCATCCAAAAGCCACCGGCACAGCCTCCACTCAACGAATCATTCATCACCAGGCTTCATATATCTGCTGTCCATCATCTTGTTGACATAAAAAAAAACTGTTAACAACTATTTTTGTTAACAAATTCTGAAAAATTAAGTAGAAATTTAATTAACAAATAAATTCAAAAATTAGATAACTAACTTACAAGAAAAAAGGGTGGGTAATGGCGGCAGCAGTTTGTAGCATCGGCAGGTTGTAGCGAAGATGGTGAGGTGGAGGGTGGATGTCGGCTATTTCCGACGACCGGAGGCGGCCACGGTAGTAGAGTGCGGCGTCGGTTATGCAGGATTGGTGGGAGAAAGGTGAAATGGTTGTAAAAAAGATGGAGATGGTGAGGTGGTGGCGGCTGTCGGCTGTTTTCCGGCGACTGAAGGCGGCCACGGTGGTGGAGGGAGGCGGCAATAGTGAAGGAGTGGAGGGAGAAAGGTGATATGGTTGTAAAGAAGATGGAGAGGGTGGGGTGGTGGTGGCCGTCGGCTTTTTTCCGGCGACTGAAGGTGGGGTCGTCGGTTTCCGGCGGTGGTTGGCCGGGTTCTCCAAGAGTGGGAGAGAGAGAATGTGGGTGTGTATGTTTTAGTTGTGAGAGAAATGAGGGATAAGTGGGGTTAATGGGTTTATACAGGCTAGGGTTTTTTATAATGGGTTTGGGCTTTGGGTTAGTGGGTTGGGCCGATTTTGATGGTTTTGAATGGGTTTTTCATTTTTGTAAGAGTTATTTGTATTTATATTTATATTTTCCATCTTTGTAAGACTTATTTGTATTTATATTTAATGTTTATAAAATAAATAATGGTGTTTTTTGTTTGGAATTTATATGTTTATAGATATCAAAATCTATAAGTAATATAACTACATTCTAATTTATTCAAAAAAACATAATGGGCCTATTAGGCCCAAATAAGATAACAAACGAGGTTCAAGGTCCAATAGGCCCATTGGAGTGAAACAAATGCAAACGACTGATTCAGAAACATATTGGGTCCATTCGAGTGAAACATATGCAAACGACTGATTTTGAAACATATTGGGACTATTCGAGTGAAACATAAGCAAACGAATGATTGTGAAACATATTGGGCCTATTTGAGTGAAACATATTCAAACGAATTATTGTGAAACATATTGGGCCTATTAGGCCCAAATGAGATAACAAACGAGGTTTAAGGCCCAATAGGCCCATTCAAGTGAAACATATGCAAACGACTGATTGTGAAACCTATTGGGCCCATTCGAGTGAAACAAATGCAAACGACTTATTGTGAAACCTATTGGGCCTATTTGAGTGAAACATATGCAAACGAATGATTGTGAAACATATTGGGCCTATTAGGCCCAAATGAGATAACAAACGAGGTTTAAGGCCCAATAGGCCCATTCGAGTGAAACATATGCAA
>JAOEHQ010046208.1:0-11723 GCA_025447715.1 Asclepias incarnata
TTTTGTGTGTGTGTGTGTGTGTGTGTGTGTGTGAGAGAGAGAGAGAGAGAGAGAGAGAGAGAGAGAGAGAGAGGGAGGGAGGTATTCTGTATTTTCTTAATACAAAAGCGATGGTTTTGCAGGTGACATGGAATTTAAGCAGAACAAGTTTTTGTCTCCTGAAAAGCAGATAGTTACGGCCAATCCTGATGTCAACATTGTAAGTCCCTTCTACCTTTCCATTGAAAGCGACTTTTTCCCCTTCTTTCTTCTATATATACACTAAAGTTGTTTGAATCATTTCTCTTTGGGTGAGGTTATAATGAATTATCCTACAATATGAATTGAAGTGTGAGTAATTGTAAATGAATGCATTGCTCTCTTGCTTCAACGTATTCTTAGTGGTTTGTGCTTGATATGATTTTATTTTTTTATTTTGCTTAGGTCGAGCTATGTGATGATGATGATTTTATGGTGCTGGCATGTGACGGTATCTGGTAAGGAGTCTTTCCTTTCTCAACTGTTTTAATCATGCAACTACAAAACCATACAAGCTTCAAGTTTGTAGTGGTTCTTGTTCCTTTTTTGGTATTGACAATGCTTCCCCATTGTTTTATCAAATGAAGAAATACCTCCCTGTACCTTGCAACCATTTGCTCTGTTGTGCTGCAATGTCTCTGTATTATTTTGAGTCTTATATCATTGCTGAATCACTAAGTCACTAAGTTTCATTTGTTCAGGGATTGCATGTCAAGCCAACAATTAGTTGATTTCATTCATGAACAATTGAAATCGGTAAGTATGAGATTCTCGTGATACCTTCAAGTTGGGAGTATTTTCATCTTGTACTTTCATGGAGTCAACATTGTGTAAGGGGTGCATATGGGCTGGTTGGGTGACAGGTCAAAAGGGAAACCTTTAGTACATGTCGGGTAGGGCTGGTCCAACCCGCATATATTTTCCAAGTAAAATAAATAGTTAATGAGTTGACTAATTACAAAAACTATATTGTTACAATTCTAAAGTTTAGAAAAAATGTGATTTTCATTGTGAGTTGAGATTGAACCTCTATCCATATGGAATACGAGGCCACGAAAACGATAACTACTAAAACAAAACTTTCAAAACATGATTTAATGGAATTTTTTATACTACAGTTTTTTACTTCGTAAACATAACAATTTTATCATCTGATTTTGTTTTACATAAGATAGGTATATGCATCTGAATACATTATAGATAACTTTCAACCCATATCTTTTTTAGTTAATATTTTTTTGCATAACCTAAAGGTGGCAGTTTCAACCCATATACTGAGGGATGATCCAATTTGGGTTATGGACTCGTGGTTTATCTTTAACGGGCCAAATGAGTGTAATAAAACCTATAGCCAAAAGGGAAATGGGTCAAACAGGTTGAAAGTTCTCCAGCGTGTAATCTTAATGCTGACAAAGACACCTAAGTTGTTGTATTTAATAAAGTAAGTTGTAATAGCATTGTTTTTGTAATCATACTTGACACATTAACTGTTTTTTTAGTGAAAAAGGACAAGAATGCTTGTTTTTGACTCCAAAACAACTCTTTTTCCACCCATACCCATTTCGACCCATTACCCAACCCACCCATACTATCTCCTCTAGCCTAACCCGTTTGACCCGTTAAAGATAAAAACATATTGCAATTTCCACCTTGAAAAGTGTGCTTAGAACATGATGGTTTATAAATCTCTAAATGACGGTCTTAGTTTATGGTCTTGACAATCTCAGTTATAAACTAGTAATTCTAACTATTGAAACTTATGTACAGGAAAGTAAACTTTCAACAATATGTGAGAGAGTCTTCGATAAATGTTTGGCACCATCAACTTCTACAGGAGAGGGATGTGACAACATGACCATGATCTTGGTGCAATTCAAAAAGCCAATCCAGCCATGCACTACTAAGGAAAATGAAGATGATGAAGAAGTAGAGGGTAAACTAAAAACCGCTGCAAACGAATCAAGCTAAGTCTAATTTCAAAGGACAAATCATACTTGGTACATATTGTTGGTACAAGTCAAACTGCGAAATATAGTTGTCTTTAGTTCTTTGTTTTTTAGAATTATCTCTTCAGTTTGATTGTAAAGAAAAATTAATTTCCTTTTATATGCTGTTAGTAAGGATGATTTACTTGAGAAGTCAATAGCACTTGTAAGCTTGAGTAGGCCCGCATTTTGAGTTTGGGTTTCGAATCAAGATTGTGTGATGTGCTTGAGTCCACCTTAACATGTGTTTAAAAATTAGATGTTAAGTCAAAAATGCCAAAATGGAAATGAATGGAACCGAACTTGTCTAAACCGGTTCGTTGATAGCCCAGTTTTGGTTTAGAAAAGCGTTTTGGTCCAAACCGGGGTGTGCATATCTGGGCTTAGTCAATTTTTTTAAAAGGATAACTGAACCTGAGAGATGGTTTTTTGAAAAGGCTGAAAGAGAGAGCCGCAACGGTGCATAAACCTTTGATTTTTGAGTTAAGCAATGTGTATAAATTAAAAGGACAAATGCTTATACAGTTTTTCGTATTTTTGCATGTTCTTATATAACAGAGTCGGATAAAATTATTAGTAATACTTTCTTCTAATAATTTATCAAAAACTCTCTATTACTTTACTATTAGATATAAATGATGTGGGTTCATTGTTACATATAGAGGTATAATTAATTAGCTCATCGAACTTCCGATAGATTAGAGGTACAAAATAAAAATAGGCTTTGTCATTGCGCTAGCTATATATCCATAGAGTTTTTGAGAACTTGAGCTTATAGTTTTTATAAACTAAATCTTATAAGTTTTGTTTGACGCATAAAAATTTAAGAGCTTATTAATAAATAAAAGTATAAAATTTTTGTCAAACACTTTTATACAAACAAAAGTTCCAGTTACCAATTCCAGCTAATGTTGACAAATGTGTCTTTAGATCATATCCAACCAGCTTAATACCCGGTTGGTGACCGGGTAAAAGTAAACAAAGTTGTACTTAGAGTTTAGGAAACATATTCTACACTTTCTCATGAAATATAAACCAAATTGTTTACGTATAATAAATTCAACATCTAGATCTATCTATACTATTGTATAAAGTATGCAGGTTGGTCCTAAATTTTTAAAATTTTAAGTATAGCAATTTTATTACCCCTCTAACTTATTATATTTATATTTATATTATTTATATATGACTATTTTACCTAATCATTTTCATCTTTAAATATTCTACAATAACAATTACAATCCATAGCAGGCGGTCGACAAAGCCGGTCGCCATCACCCTTTTATCGTACTGAAGTTTATGAATTTTATTTTTAAATTTGATTTGCACTATAATATAATTTATTTATTTTTCATAGAAACCATATGATACATTGCGTAGGTACAATTCTAATGAATAAATAATTATAAAACAAATAATTAAGTCCCGCGTGTATATTTTTTGTATAAATTTTGATGTAAATTTAAATCTAAGTGCAATTTTAGTCGTCATCTTTTTAAAATTAATCTGAATTCAAACATGTAGACACACGGTAATATATGTGCACAAATTCAAAATAGAACATTTAATGTGGTCTAAATTATAAGGAAAATAAAACTTAGATGATATGTAAAATGATGAGCTTACTATTATGTATTCTTACAAAATAAATCAAATTGTTTGAACCAAATATTTATTTTATCTACTACTATTTACATATAAAGCATTTGACCATTTGGTTTAAATCTTAAGAAACTTAAAATCTTGATTTTATTATTCTTTTCATCTAAAAGTAATTGTCTACAACACAAATATTACAGTTTCAATCAAACTTTAGCATTAACCAATTATTTAAGAGCAGATTGTAAAAAAAAAGCAATTAGTTAATAAATGGGTTATCTTAATTTTACGACAATAAAAAAAGTTACTAATTAATTTAGAGCAAATAAAGGGGTAAAAGCCACCTCAACACTGCTCTTGGGTGGTAATTTAAGGCGGCTGTGGTAATTTATGATTTTATTTGTTTCAAATTGATTAGTAAATACTTTTATTGTCGTAAAAATAAGGTCACTCGTTTATTTATAAAAAAAAAGAATTAATTATATATTTTTTTCCAGCAATTTGCCTATTATTTAATGTTTTCTTCAAGTGATATAAATACAACCACAAAGCAAGGTTAATATAAGAAATTTAAATATTTGGACATATTTACTTTTAATAATGGAAGATTATTTTCAAACAAAATAAAATAGTAAGTTGCATAATAAATTTGAAAAAGAAAACGTATCAACAATGTTTATATAATAGTAAAAGTATATTCATTTTCTGTGAATAAAACAATATTTATAATGAGATAGGTTTTCCTTTTTAATTCAGCAAAAAGAAAAAAAAATGCCTTGTGTTATATTTTAATTAGGTATTAAATAAATCAAAATACAAATATAATAAAATCTAAATTCTAAGAAAATGAGTAGTAAATAAACCATTAAGGATTAATTCTTGAGTTTTTTTTGGGAAAGAAAGGAAAAAATTATGAAGGATTTTTAAAAAAGTTGTCTTCTGAGTTTTATTTAAAGAAGGAATAGAAAGGAAATGAAAGGAAATGAAAAAATAATACTATGTATTTCACTATTTTGTTTAGAATTCTTTCCTCTCAATTTTTGGATGATTTGAAAGGGAAAAAAATGCACACCTTTTCTTCTATTCATTTCTCTTCTCTTATTTTCCTTTCTTTAAAAATTGAACTTGAGAATATAAATGAATCAGAGTTTTGCCATTCATATTATTTAGGGATAACGAGTTTTTGACTCATATGTATATGATCTAATAGGAGTATCCGGAATGGTTTCAAACCTTTTTCTTATATAAGATGTATGTGACATAATCCAAGTATCCCGTAATTATTTCCAAACTTTTTTTTCTTAACCAGATATCAAAATGTCTTACTCTTAGGTTATCTCAATAATTTCGAACTAGAATTGTGCTCGCGTAATGTACGACGGTATATTATTTTATAATTGTTTAGTGATGATAGTTTGTTGTGGGATGACATCGGTTGGTTTTGCCGACTGGGACTTTGTGTGATGTTTAATGTTGATAATGTTAGAAAGAGTGATAATTTATGTTATAATTAACTAGCTTGGTACCCGTGCAATGCTGCGGCGGCGGTGGTGGCGGCGACTGGTGGGTGGCGGCGGCGGGTTGTGTACGTAATTGATGTAAAGGGGGTAGTGTATGTATTTTAAGAGTTAAGGGATAAATAGGTGAGATGGGTATATTGGTCATTTCGCATATTCCAAAAGTGTACCTTTTCAAAATGGGGTTTATAATTTTTATATAGTAGTATAGATTTATGGGGAAATGATCCGTAATGCAGATTTGTTAAGAAAAAAGTTTTCATTTAGCCTCCTGAAGTTATTAAATGTACATATTGAATCCCCGATATGTAAGAGGTGCGGTACCTAAGGTTGCTTAATATTGCAGTACGGATGATATCTTCGTATAATATCAGTTAATTTTCATTTTATATTTAGGAGCAATGTAGACAATTGATTAGAACAAATGAACAATAAATAAGGAATTTAAAATTATCACACCTCTTTTGTAATTGTAAAACAGAAAAATACCTAATTCGCTGAACCCGTGCAACTCTACATCACCAGAATTTAATCAATTTAGCGGCCACACCTTTTCACAACAGATTCTTTTACACTCTCTGCAACTCAAACCCCTTAACCAAACAAACAAGATGGCAGGGGTCATTCCTGAATCAGCCATTGAAGCACTTAATCGAACTTCAAACAATTTCAAAGATTTCCAAACACATTTTTCTGATTTTTTGCCCCTTTGTGAACCTGACACTCTTTCTGACTTGCACCCTCTTCAACGTGCTCAATCTTTACTCTTGCTTGCCAAAGCTACCACCACACTCTTTACATGTAAAATCTATCTATCTATCTATATATATACCTATCAATCTTTATGTGTGCTTATACAAGATATTGGGTTTCTTGATTTTCTGATAAAGTTTGTATCTTTTTTTTTTTTTGTTTTCAAGTGAAGCTGCGTTGTAATGGTGTTGACCCAGATGACCATCCTGTCAGATCAGAACTTGTAGGACTTTTTTCATAATTATATATAATATATATATATATATATATATATATATAATATAATGTTTTTTTTGTAGCTTTTGTTTAATGGGGTTTGATTAATTTTTGTGGGGTTGTTGAAAACTCTAGTAAAAATCTTCTTTTTTAGTTGTTTATTTATTTATAATTTTTGGTGAGTGTAGGAGAGATTGAAGTTGTATCAAGAAAAGCTGGATAGGTGCATAAATTTGAGCAAGGGTAATTTATTATTTTTATTTTTGTAATTTCTTGTAGTTTAATTTTCTTTTTTTGAAGTTTGAAGCTACTAGATATAAAAAGGTTGGAACTTTTAGGATTTTGATGCTTATTTTGAAAACTGCTTATATGTTTATTGCGTTTCGATTCAACAGATAAGCTGTTTTAAGTGTTTGGGTAGAAGCAAACTGTTTATAAATATCTATTTACTTTGGAGTGAAATAAGCTGTTTCAATAAGCGGTTTGAGAGTTTCTTATTCAAACTACCTATCTGATTCAGACTAGTGTTACTTGATAGAATGACCAAACATTGAAACAACTGCATATCTTATTACTGTGTTTGTCAAATCCAAATATTATCTTCTGCATTGCATTTTGTTACAGCTGATTATGCGCTTTTGCTTATTTTCAAAAGGCACAACTGCATAAGCAGTTTCCATATGCAATCCCACATACTGCCTGAATGATCAGTGTCAGGTAATCTGTTGTTATAAAAATTGGTAAGCATGAGATAGTGGATGGTCATCTTCATTGGCTACTTGAGTTTTAATAATCACTTTCAATAGTGTCAAGTGTTTTGGCATATTCTGATAGTAACAGATAAATTCAGAGTATTAGTATGTTGCGGCTTATTATCTCCCTTTATTATAGTATCTTAAAGACACTTTATAGAACTCGCTCCTTTTATGTACAACCTCTGCATGACACTTGAAAGGTCTTCCTGGAAGCAGTTTCTCTACCCTTGGGGTAGGGGTATGACCATCCACATCAACCTTCCCCATACATTGTACACCAGTGGGGTTGGGTATTGTTGTTGTATTGTTGCAGCTAATTTATTACCCAGTATTTGACCCCTATATTTTAGATAATAAATTGATTATAAGCAACATGTTATCCAAACATTAGAAGTTGATATTTTGATTTCAAGTGGCAACAATCAGATATACTCTCATAATTGTTTGCATGTGCTAAGTTTTAGAATTATTTGATGAAATTATATATTTAAGCATTATATTTCAAATGACTACATGCAGCTCCCCTGCGACCTTCAACGACTTTAAACTATCAGGCAGCAACCCGTTTCATTGAGCATTCATTGCCTGACCTTACCAGTGGTAAGTGGCCCGTAACTTATTTCTAAAAGGATTTGTTATAGCATTCATTTTTACTGGAATGTTATTTGCATAAAATCACAGACCAAAAGAAGAATATGAGAGAAATCAGTAGACGGGAGGGGGTAAATCGTGGGCATTCTGAAGGACGTGTTAGTAAGAGGAGGAAGTATCTTTCATCTAATAAAACTTCTGTAAAGACTGCTGCTCAGGAATTTCTTGAAAAAGCAACTCGTGAGCTTCTTGGCGAGGAGAAAAGTTCCTTCAAGGGGCCTTTAAGGCCTCAAGATTCAGATGGAGATGACATGTCAACTGAAAATTAGGTAAGCATGATGTCCTATGCATTTACTCTTGGGTTATTAAGTCTTACATTTTGTTTTTGTTGTTGAGTAATGTTCTGCATATCCAGATACAATTTAGTTTTGGTATGTATAATAAAACAATGAGATTTGATGTTGAAAGTATCATAGACTGGAATAAATTTTAATGACTAAAAATGAATATCTCAACTCTCTCTATGGTTTAGTGCCGAGTGAAATACAATTGTTTGATAAGTGTTTTAAGTTGATGGAACTTACTATCCAAACAACAATATTTAAAAATGTCAAATGAAAGAGAATTATGTAATTTCATTACAGTAGACCACTAATCTTTTTTCTTAATTTTTGATTTATATGGAAGATCTTGTTTGTTAGATTCTAAGATAGCTAAAGGCTTGTATCATAAAACCCGTAGAGGATATAAATATTAGAATAAATAAACATTGGCTAATCAATTTGTAAAAATGTAAGATTTGAGGCATATACCTTTTGCAAAAGAAGTGGAAACTTTGCTAGCTGTAGATGTGGAAATTAAGTATACATATTGACTATTTTAGTGTTTTGATCTTGGATATAGAAGATTCGAAATATAGACATAATACCACTTATTGTAATTTGATCTTTGATTCAGTAAAGCATTTCATCTTTGACTTATCTTTGATACCATTTTGTAATTTGCACTAAACAACAAACACCATAAACGATTAAACTCATAAAGTGAGCTGTCTTGCAAATGACTGTTAAATTTATTATTACATATAATTATGTTTACAATAGTTACGCACGCCAGAGAAATATCATGTAAATCTGTTGATCATGATTCATGAGAGATATTGCTCTGAGCATGGCTTCCTTTTGTCTTCTTCATTACATTTGTTAAACTTTCATATTTCCGACATTGTGTTACTATGGAATTGTATGAATTTGTTCTCTTGTTTTCTTCTTTATTATCTTTTCTTATACCATCTGTTATTTTGTGCAGGATGCCATGGCTGCGCCTTGCAGTACATATTCCGCATGTTATTTGAATCCCCTCTTTGTTTTTTAGGTAGGTTTTTAGTAGGTTTGCATTGCAGTACACTACGAATGTCTGTTATGATTTATGCAATAGGATTTTGTGTTATAAAATGGTTTCATAGTGCTGAATGGGCGATTCGATAGTAAAAGTAATAACCAGGATGGGTTGATTCAAGTATTTCGCATATGGGTCAACCCTAAAAGAACCTGTTAAACTAGTGGTACTGTGGTAGGACTAGGAGGGCTGGGTTGATAGTTGATTTTTACCTTTTTTGCTTTTGAAAGATCAGGTGTGTTGGACTGTTGGTCCTGTTACTTTAGTGGCCGTTTCTTTTTGTTCCTATTTTAGTACGTGAATTAGAAACATTATTTATCTTATATTTTTTCTAGATCAACTACCTTCTCTTATACGTTTAAACATGAAATATTTATGTAAGCCAGATGATAAAATATTTACAAATGGTAAAACTGGTGAGTAGACAAACTAAGTAACCTGTGTAAACACGTATCTACCGGGCTGGGTTGACCTGAAAACTCTTTTTCCCCTTCCTTTTCTATATTTCGAACGAGATGGTTGACATTGATGCAGTTGGTAGTCGAGTCGAACAATGCACACCCATTATATGTAATGGTAATATGGTTGCAAATGGTATGAAGCAAGATTACTCATACATTCGTTTTAGATGACTATAGAAGGAAGGCTATAAACAAAGTTGAAGTTGTATCATTCAATAACAGGGCAGTTTAAACTTCAGATAACAAAAAAGCAAAGTGTTTTCTTTTCAAGTTAGATAGTAAATCAAGGTCTAATTGGGTCACAATGATTTGCCAAGCCAGCTTACACCAAGAAATTTAGTTGCAATGTTACACTGATTATTGTTTTACGTTGGTATAATTACACATGGAATTAACAATCAAGTATTAAGCAACATGTCAACCACCAATAAGGTGGCTTAATGGTTAGGTGTTATGTTTCCTTAGAAGATGTGTGAGGTTCGAAACCTCAGTAGATAAACATCTTGGGAGTGCCTGGAAAAATCGTCAAGAACGGTATATAAATATCCTGGTTAGACAATGTACATTTGAGTCAAAAAGAATTGTCATCCTCAAATAACCTAAACAGGGTTAGCCGTTTTAATTAAGTAACATGTCAATTAAACAATCTAGTTTTCTACCAAAATGTGCAAATAATTTAATCACATGCCAAAAGTTGCATGTGACATTTTAGTTACTGAGTAGAGTAGGTAACTAAAAAGTCTATTGTTTTGGATTATTAATGTTTTGATACTTTTAATTAGTATATTGCTTGTATTTCTATAAAATATTTACTCTTATAAAATTAAGATAATAAAGTGATCAACTATGGAAATAATTCATAAAAATTTAACATTCGTGGTTGAAATATGAGCAAAAAGACCACTTGAACTACATGTTTTAAGTTAAGTAATGGTGTGCTTATGTGACAAGACATATTTATTTACAAAATTGTTCCCCTTTGCCTAAAAGTGTAGACACTTGCTTTTGTGCTGTTCAAACCTCAAATATTACAACTTATACTTTTCTTTTTGTGAAATATTCAAACCTAATTTATTTATTTAACATTTTAACTATAAACAATCCTCTTTATGTGACAAAATCTATTGTCCACCTTAAAATATAAATATTATGTTTATAAAAACATTTTACACATTCCATTATTGTTAAAACATTGATTTAAAACTATATGATAGTTAAATATTGTATTGCATTGCATTAGGACTATTTTATGCCAATTCTCACTAAAACTGATATATGTTGGTATATAAATCTTTAGTCATTTCATTTGTAGTGTCTACTTTGAAAATACGTATAATTTTAGGAATTCTTAAATATTACGTCAAATAATAACTGGTTGACAATTTTATCTTTACTTTTTAAATCTTTTTGATAGATTTTAAGAAATCTAACTTTGTGGAAAAAAGATACCGAGGACATAATTTAAACTCAATATGTTACATTTAAAAGTCGAGAGTCATTTTAAAACAAGCAAAAATAAATGAATAAATAAATGTATACACTTAAAATGAGATTTAGAACACAAGAAGTACAAAAATATATACTCCCTACATCCCATTAAATGTCCATTTTACTATTTTTTTTTCCATAAAATAATTGTCCAATTTCGTCAAAATATATTAGTTATTCACATGTTTACTTATTATACCTTACATAATCAATGTTATTATTATATTTCAAGTCAAATGTACCCTAAATATAGCGGTAAAAGTTATTTTTTTTATTATCAAATAACAGTTTTACTAATTACACCTATCTTAATTTATACGGATAATTTTTTTTTATATCTTCTTGGGACAGAGCTAGGGTATTTTTTTTTTAGGGATAATGACACAATAATGTAACCAAATATGCACAAATGATTATGTTGTGTAATGAACTATTCGAGTGTTCATTGTATGTAATGAACTTTCAATTCCCAGTTATTGGATGTACCCGACCAATAAAAAACTTATAAACCGACAACGTGACAGCTTATATGGTTGCCACATATACCCGGGTATATCCAATAATGAGCACCTGGATAGTTCATTACACAACATAAACATTTGTTCATAGTTTGTTACATTTTGGTGTCGTTAACCCTTTTTTTTATTATTATTTTAGACTTAACTATGTACACAACATTGTATGTATTTCTTTGAACATTTGTATGTATGTGTTACAAACAAAGTGCAAAAACGTACTACTCCAGTAGACTAGTATAGTGTTAGAAAGAGGGAACACAATACATACAAAAACAGATCAAACTCTCTTTTCATTGTCTCCACAAAATCTCTTGTGTTGCACACAAGTCATCATCGGTCAGTAAGTTACTTACACAGGGGCGCAGCTATGAAGGGGCCGGGCCCCCCCCCCAAATTTTTTTTGCGATGTAGGGATATATAGTTT
>JAOEHQ010046209.1:0-11723 GCA_025447715.1 Asclepias incarnata
GCTAAAGGCCGTTGGGGGTGGGCCACCTTCCACACTCATCTCCCTCTCTCTCCTCGGCATCCTTCACCGCCAAACACCTTCACCGCCATTCACCGCCTACCTTGCGGCGGTGTTACCTCATTACCACACCCTTCACCGCCCTTCACACCGCCCCACTCCCTCCCCCCTAACATTTTCTCACGTCTAAGCTTAGATGTGGATTCTCTTAAACCTTAATATTTTAATCAATTAAAAACATGAGCCCAAATAATTTATTATTTTACAAAAAATATTAAAAATTTTGGATGTAAAGAGTTCTACATCTAAGTTTAAATATGAGACAACTTCATATTCACTTTTGTCATATATAAATTCAGAGCCGTCTTAGGCATAGGTCGAGGTGGACAACCGGCCGAGACCTGATTTTTTAGGGGGCCGATTTTTTAATTATTTTAAATGTATATATATATAAAAACTATATATGTAATCAACTAAACCCATTATAAATTTTAATAATTATCCAAAAATTAAACCATATAATTTAGCTCACATAAAAAAAGCCTACTTACAAATCATTTACTGATTAAAAAAAAAGTTTATATCTTTTTCAATTTTGGAAACAAGTTCCTGGAGACCTACTGACTACTTTTCAATAAAGCGACAACATATAATATTACATATTTGGATGTGTATAGTGTATGAGTGTATCCAACATATATGTATGAGTGTATCCAATTTATATGATTCTATTTTGTTCTCTTAAATATAAGAGGAAAGAGAATATGTGGCTGTAATGTACTTAAGTTTGGGTATAGAACCCCTCACATACCAATATTTTAATATTTGTTGTATAATAAATAAATGATCTGGGCCCCATGAATTTTATGGATTAAAAAACAAAAATGTGAGAGGTTCTATAACTAACCTTAGGTACATGACAGCCACATATTCACATTCCTCTAAATATAATTTATATTACTTTGATTAGATTTAAAATCACAAATGATCCCGTGACAATGACTAATTATTATTAATTAACATTAAAAAGGTAAAAATATAACAATTTACATTGTCTAAAACAATGGGTTTTTTTATAGGCTTTTTATTTTTATTTTGAACATGTAGAATTTTAGATTTCAATTGTTTTTCATTTGTTTAGTTTGGCGATTATAGGGATCGAGAACAAATTCTTAGTTGATCAACTAATTTGCTATGAAAAATGCTAGGGAAACTTCACGAATCGTCAGTTAGCTATAACGATATGTTATTTTAATAGTATGATTTTGCAATGTTTTTATTTTTATTTTTTAGAACTATAACTTTTAGTATGTTTATTAATATAACATTTACCGTCGTTTTAAAAAAAATAGTTTATATAATATAATTCGTTGCACCTAGCTTAGTGGTTTTTTTTCTTGCTCGTCTTAGGTTCATAAATCTTCAATGACGGTCCTTTATAAATTATATTATATTGGTTGATCAAGCTTTTCATTGTTTGTCATTTGGATACAAAGTTTCTTTGTCCATATGAGATTTTGGGATATTTTGCTATTTCTATCCTGGTCCTTTTAAATTTAAATTTTTACAGTACAGGCTTTGAATATGAAGTTAGTTATTTCTAAGGATCTAGAAAGAAAACTAGGGAATCGTCATATTAACTTGATTATGAAAAATGAATACAATGAGAAATTAAATAGAAAACAAACATTAAATGATATAATAGATATTTCATAGCAAATTAGTTGATCAACTAAGATTTTGTTCTCGATCCCTATCATTTTTCGAGGGCGGATCTTGACATATTTCACGAGATGACCCTGAGCTTATGGGTCCTTATTAGATATGGGCCCTGTTCTTATGCACATGTTGAACATGCCAAGATCCGCTCTCGAATAAGCTCTAGCTCAAGCTAATTTGTTAAACATACTTATACAAGCAAAAGCTCCAGCCACAAGCTTTAAACAAAAGTTCCAGCTCTCAACTCCAGCCTTTAACTCTTAGTTCCAGCTAATAACTCCAGCTAATATTACCAAACATACCATGGGCGGATCTTATTAAGGGGCTGGGGGGTCCCGGCCCCTCAGTTTTTTCGTTCCGTAGTACTATTTTATCATTATTTCGTTCGAAAAATTATTTTTCTTGGTATTATTTTTAGATCCCGCGACATTTGGCCCCTTCCGTGACTTTCGGCCCGCTCCTTGACTTTACTCAAGATCCGTCACTGAAACATACTGACTGTCAAAAGACTAAAAGAAAGTAGAAGAAGACTGTAAACCATTTTTGTAACACAGAAGTACGACTTGTAGCATGGGACATATTAAACCTCTATATACTAATGTCAAATGATGTATACACATTATCTATATAAACAAAACTCCAAAAAAAATTATGTGGGCGTGGATGGGGTGTTCGTGGTACTATTTCTGTTTACGTAATTGAGATTTTAAAAATTGTTGTATCTCTATAATAGTTTCGAGTAGATTTTAGTTTGTCCTTTCTCATTGTATCTCCAAAATAGTTGAATTATGTATTCTAATATCTTGCTAGATAACTTTTAGTTATTAATATAATTTCTCTTGCCGTTTAAAAAATAAAATAAAATTTGAGATTTGAAAATTTACTTAATTATCAAATATGTTCAATATTGTAGTTTTGTCATCCAAATATTTATATCATTATAAAATTTGGGGAAAAAAAAAAACTTTAATGGATTCGTATAAGAGAAATTCAACATTGTATGAGTACATATATACGTACATCAAGTAAAGTTCAGATATAGGTTGCTGATTAATATTTTAATTATATAATAAATGCTCATAGTTTACATACTCGTATAATCAATTCTATATACTAAGTGAGCTCGCAATTTATTATATGTTTCTTTTAATCGTTTGTTTTAAAATAAAAATTACCCATGGAATTGACATTCAGTTTTAAAAATGTATAAACATTGCATCGATCAATAGTTGTTAGATGACAATTTTATCTTTATTTTTTTTTTACCGATTGTTAAGAATATAAAATTTAGTTAGGTAAAAAAGACACTAGGAGTTATGCGTAATATATATACTAAGGATAGTGATAAACTTACATGAGTTTTTATCTATCCACACAAACAACGGTATGATGCAATAATTGTTGTGGATGGATAAAAACTCATGTGAGTTTATCATCTCCCGTATAATAAACTGAATAGCTCATTTTGAATTTTGAATGTTTATTTTGAAAAAAAAAAATAGAAATAGAAATATACATTTTGAGACGAAAATAGTATATTATTTTTTTTTTTTCATAATTAAACATTAAAAATACCAAACAAAACATATGCTATAGGCACAGATCAACTGGCTAATACATGTCGATTGTGAAGAGGTTTCTTTAGTTTTATGCACAGGTCTTGGATTCTACTTTTCAGAGTGACAAATATGTAAACTTTTTCCCTGAATTTTCCGATTGTGTCCTGCAGACTGCCCGAACAGGTCCAGGCCAAATCAAACTTTAAAAAAAAAAACATATGCTAAAGTTTTAGTTTGGCTAAAAAGGGAATGACTGCAGTCTCACTCAAATTAATGGTGAAAATTTACCCAACCAGTTTTTTAATTCAGATAAGGTTTTTTGTTTTGTTTTGCTTTATTTAATTAAATAGAAAATGAAGTATTTTTAAAGAGATTATGTAATGATCGAGAAGCCAATGACTGTAAATAAGGCAACGTAGAGATGGTATCTGCCACACATCTTACATCTCTTTTCACCCTAAAAAGAAAGAAGCCCTTTTCACGTGATAGTCTTTTAACCAATAAACAACATTCCACATCAGCCCTAGAAATCTAGATTATCCAATACATACTTGCCATGTCACTAGATAAGAGTAATTTATTTTTCAATTATTATTATAGCAACACAATCCAATCCAAAAGTAGGATCTATGTTTTTAAATTTGTAATGATAATTACGTATTTACGTTGAGTGACCATTCGTTCATTGTCCTTTTATCATTTAATTTTAGGAAAAAAAGAGTGTTGGTTAGGCGTATCAAAAATTTCCATACTCAAATAACCTGATCCGACCTAAATGGGTTTGGGTCATATGGGTCATTTTATTCGGGTTTTTGATGAGTTATTTGGGTTAATCCGAACTCAAATGTTTTGTATGGTTTGGTATATAGGTTAAACATACATAGATTTGGATTACCTGATTAACCCAATAACTTATTTGTATGTTATTTGATATTTTTATATGGATTTGTGTTATTGTTTCTTTAGCATTGATCTTACAACTTTTATATCATAGGTTACAAGAATACTGTCTGCACAATGCGGCGGCGACTTTGGCCTTTAAAGGAAATTCGACAGCATTTTGTGTTGAGAATGACCTTTTTTTTTCCCTTCCAAAAATGTACTCTTATCTTGCTTTCATTTTATAACGTTTGCAATCCATTTTTTTTTTTTTACCCATAAACAATGTGGGATGAATTCATTGAAAATACAAAAGTCTTATTGTCCCATATTGGTTAAATAAGATTTTACAACATACATTTATGTAGGGCTGTCAATGGGTTCGGGTTGGCGGATTCGGGTTGACGGGTTGGCAGGTCGAAAATCTCTAACCCTAACCCGACCCACTAAAAGTTTTAGGTCAGAAATTTCAACCCTGACCCACAACCCGTCAACTCGAACCCAACCCACCAACCTGAAAAAAATTGGGTTGGTGGGTCGAGTTTCAGGTTAGCGGGTCAAATGGGTTGGTGGGTTGACGGGTTGACGAGTTGATTTCAGGTCAAACAGGTCATATGGGTTGGCGGGTTAGTGGATTGGCGGGTTGATTTCAGGTCAAATGGGTCGTGGGTTGGCAGGTTGACGGGTCAAATGGGTTGGTGGGTCGACCTGTTATAAAAAATTATATAAACTTAAAATATTTCCGGGTTGGCGGGTCGACCTGTTAACACAAAGGGTCAACCCGAACCCAACCTGAAAAAAATCAGGTTAGTGGTTGGCGGGTTGACGGGTCGAGATTTCACAACCCTAACCCGGTTTTTTTAAGGTCGGTTTCAGGTCGGGTTTCGGATTGAGTCGAGTATTGACAGCCCTAACATATATATATATATATATATATATAAATATATATATAATGTGTACTCAAATATATATAGTAACTATATTGAGATAAAACTATAGAACTATAGAAGCTACACCAGATACTATAGAATTGTTATAGAGTTACGGATTTTACGGTACTAGACAACAAAGACCAAGAAATTGAAAACACAGACACAGAACCCGAGCCAAGACAAGATTACACACAGTTTTTTTTTTTTTTCCTTCTTTTCTTTCTAAAGAATTTGGTTGAAACAAATGAAAATATTATTATTATATATATAATATTCTCCTTTTCCAGAACTTGAGAGTTGAAAAAAGTACACAAAACGCCATCATTCATCAATGATATGTATATATATAGAACTGTGATATTGATGCATATGCATATGTAATATATATGTCAAGCATCACATGTGTGGTTTCATATCCATTGTTAACCATGGTTATGTCAACTAGCTAGATGACTTTCACCTGTTTGGGCATGCGCCATAAATATGTGCAGTTTCTGTGCTTGGTCACATACATATGTAGTCACTTCAATTCCTAATGCTTTGTAATTAAATTTGCTTTTTTAACAAAGAAGTTGCAAGCTTTTTAAAAATAGTGATGATATAAGTATTACAATTTTTGATTTATTTATAACGTTGTGTAATTTTTACCATAGACTGTACAACTTAGCAATGTATAATTGTGGTATATTAATCAAAAGTCGTGGTACGTACCTAGCCATATCATCTCCCTTTTAAAAAGTACTATTCCATCATTGAAATTTTGATATATCATAGATTAATTTATTTATGAATATAGTGCGTAGAATTTAATATATATGTTGGTTTTGTTCAATTCTTGATATATAAATGCATTAAGATCGAGATTATTTTTTCTTGTATTCTCAGATGTATAGAACCATTAAAACAACTGATAGAGCACCAACTTCTTCGGGTAAATCACTTAATTTGACTTATGTTTCATATTCTACTAATTAAAAGATATCACCAACACTACAACTAAGAGTTTAATAAATTTATTAATTAAATTTGAAAGTATGATGTTTTACCTATAACTAGGGCAATGGGATAGTCATGAAAATGGATCATCGGGAGATACTTGTGATGATATATTGCATGACATTCAAAACCTAAAGAAGACTGAGTCGCTGACTGAAACCGGAGGAAGCCCTAAGGTTCATTCCGATCATGGAGTTTGGCGCAATTCTTCAAGGTTAGCAGTTTTTAGTTTATGCGGATGTTGTGACACAACTTGGTTTCTCTAATCACTTGTGTTTGGATTACCCAAATACTACGTAACTAAGGCTTAAAAAATCCTTACGCCACCATCATGAGTTTACAAGCTAAATTATTTCGGTTTCATATACAAGTGAACATATATGATATTGCCAGTCATTTTCAGATTTCAGATTACAAGATGAGTTTTAAAGGATGAGTTTTTAAAATCAATAGTTAAATAAGTATCAGCTTGTCTTGTAAGAGATAAAATGATAAGTATTATGTTATTCTAGAAAATAAACTCTTTAGTTTCACGACCAACTTATTTATAAGAATCCTTCATTATTTATTTTAATTATATAGTACCTAGCTATTAGTTGATCGAAGATACTTAGAATCATTTATTTATAGTTAGCTAGGTTTGTGCTTTTACACTTTTTATGTTTGTTAGTTTTGGGATTTCAGTCACATTGCCCTTCAATATACATATCTTAATTAGGTATAGCCGTATATAGTGTATGATGATTTAATTTTTACATCTCATCTCTACCACTCTTCGGTACCCGATGAGATTGGGTATGATAGTTGTTGTTTTTGTAGGGAATTATGGTATAATTAGCATAAGAGATTGTCATGGTGCCTCAAAGCATGCATATATGTGACATTAATTTCCCTCATGAAATTAAGGGCTGGGTAATCATAGGCTGGGCTATTAGTACCCTATTTTTGGATTACTCACAATGATTTCAAAATTACTTGATATAGAAAGAATCCCGGCCCCTAATGAATCCCTTCAAAAATAAGACTAATTAAGCCAAAGATGAACATATCGATCTCTTTCCCATTGATTTCGTGGGGGGTTCACAAGGTCATTATTCTTAGTGGGATCCACTAGTAAATCATGGTGTCAAAGCCAAGACCTTTAGATGGAAGGACCCATTATATATGTGAGAAACTTTTGGCCGGGTGCCAAATTTTGGTCACTTTGAAACTTCATTCCTTGTACTTTGTTTCTGTTTTATCCATGTACTACGAGTAGGTTTTTCCATTTTTTTACCCCTCTAATTTCATATTCTTGTATGTTATGGGTGGGTAAAGCCATTGCACATGGGATGATTTTAACTTTATCTCGATCTCAATTAAGATAGCGAGATGTAGCTTTCTTTATATGATCTTTGCCTTTTCTCTTCTTTCCTTCCGTCTGCATATTTATATATATGGGCTTCCCACTGATTGGAAATATTCCCTTGTCTATGTACGTACTGTAAGCAGGGAAGCTTGGATGCTAGGCAAACAAAAAGATTCTCAAGTAAATATACCATCTCTTAAGGTAGATTTATATATATATATGCTCCTTTTGTTTTAAAGTTGAGTTGAATATGATATTTCTGAAAATTAATTTAGATGAATGAATCTCCTTTTTCACCACTTTTAATAGCATTCTATGAGGTTATGACTTTATTTGTCATGAATATTATCTCAAGTGCAATTAATTAAAAAGAGGAGAAAAGATGATAAAGGCTTAATTTCGAAAGACTACTAGTCAAGTCGTTCATCCAAATATATTAAGGCTCAATTATTCCCTTTGTAATTAGCTCGATCATGGCATCAATTAAGGCTAGCTAATTAATTAAAAGCAAAGAAATAACAATCTTTAAAGGGATCCAAGATCATATGATTTTGAAAACCTTAAATTAAGTGGCTACGTATATAACTATGAAGCATATATATATAGATTAGTTGAAATAGGAACGCATATATAATGTACCTTGAGCCTTGATCATAGAATGCCTTCTAGAAATATCATTGGGAAAACAAGAACACCCTATTGAACAAGAACACCCTATTGAACAAAGAAGATGTGACTCGACGCTTGCATGTAAATGCAGCCTTGTTATAGGCGTCGTGATGATATTGGCGTCGGAAGTGGCGTCCATTTGGCTACTACACACGGCCTAATATAATTGCAATTAATGTTTTCTCTTGTGTCGTCATTATAGACTAGGAAAGAAGGTGACATGCACCCAAAATGTTTCATCTATACACACACGTACATTATGATACTGGTATATCTTACATATATCGATCACCTTAAGTGATAGTATGATAGAAATACTATTCAACCATTCATTTTCTACTTGCAAATTAATTCATAATTGGAAATTAGTTAATTAATTAATGTATGTACTAGTAATACTAATACTAGATAGATATTTTATCGCTTAAAGGGTTAGATATGCTATATAATGATGTTAGTTGCCCATGCAAGAAAAAACTAGAGAGTATTTCAATTACCAATAAATTATTAAATTTAATGTAAATGACTTGTGACTACATACGTTTATTACATATATGTTTAATTTGTGCATTATTTTGTAATTTTAATTTAATGCCTCTAGCTAGCTGGCCGGTTGCTTTCATAATCTTATTTACAATAATCAAATTTCCCTTTCTTATCACATCATGACATCCTATATACATTCTCAAGATGCAGTCAATAACATATAAAATATTGCTTTTATTTCTTCTTTTAATTTGTTGATAGGTGTATTCCTGATATATACTAATTAATTGATGTCATAATTAATTCTCTTTCAGAAGGAAACGAATTCAAAAGGCATGAACTATGAGAGATTATCAGAAGTGAAATCATCAAAACTTTTACCCATGAAACCCAATCTAGAGTTCACTTTGGGAAGGCCACAGTGACATATATATATATATATGATGCATGATGCATGCATGTTGGTCAATGGTCATGATGATGATATTAATTTTACATATACTGATGATGATTGTACTATTCATTACAATATCATTATAAGCATTAATGCTTTTTTGAATTGAATTTGAATATATGGTTGCTGGTGAAAAAGATTGAGGTCCCCACTAGAAATCAGATAAAGAGAAGAAAGTGGAAAAAGAAAGAACTAAAGACATAAGGAAACAAAAGGGAAGAGGTTGTGAAAAGCATGTTCTTCGTATCAAATTTGTAATCATAAAATTTTAATATATATATATATTACATATATCTTGACTATAGATGTTTTTCTAATTGAGTTATCGGGGAATGAAGAGTCTTTTTGACTCAAATACATGCAGCCTATGACTGTTTCCTACCATTTTTCTCGCCACCTTCAAGAAGTTTACCTGGGAAGATTTCGAACCTAAAAAGACTTTTTCTCATGAAACAAAACGCATAATATCACTGGCCACCTTGAAGGTGGTTTATATCTTGATTATAAATATATAAAATTATACTGTATATGCAAGAAAATATGAAGCCTTAATCTTTTTATGTTTCTCTACTGCACTAAAGAATTGAATGAGAGAGTGAGGTAGCTTTAAGCCTTTAACTTTGCTAAAAGGATGATGATGAGGTGATATTTGGTAATGTAATAGACCACTTTACATTGAGCAGAAAAAGGAGGAGCATGTTTTTGCGAAAGGTGTAAGAGAGAGCTCCCTCTTCTTTCCTAGGTAGTGTAGTGTGTCATATGCTTTACACTTAATTTGCTAAAACAAGAAAAGTAAAGGAATCGAAAGTATTTAGCTTATTAAAATGAGAGCTAAAGAATGTTAATTTAGATCTTCATTGCATGTTGAAAACCTAGAAAACGAAAATGAGGAAATTTAACTTTAACAACCGGGACCCCACATATATAAAAAATAATTTAAAAAAAAAAAAAAAACCCTTAAATTTCACTTCTTTGATATCAAAATAAGTATTTACATTTATTATTTCAGTTATACCTTTTTATAGAGTAACTTATATTATCACTTATACCTTTTTAATACTCCACCCGTCCCATTATAAGTGTCATGTTTTAAATTTTCAAAGTCTTTCTTTTTCGACTTTGACTTTAAATATTTTTATTTGTGTTATATAATACTTGATGAAAGTTATATGAATTAATTGAGTTTTAGATGTGTTTTCATTGGTATAATTTTCATCAAGTATTATATAACACACAAAAAAATATTTAAGGTCAAAGTTAAAAATCAAAGACTTTGAAAATTCAAAATAGAACACTTCTAATGGGACGGATGGAGTATATTTTTTTTTCTCACAAAGATAGATTGTTAGAAATTTGTGCATAACCATTCGGTCTAGATCAAGTGGCCACGGGTTTCTAACTTTCCATCTATGGTGGGTCTGGATGAGTTTTCTTCTCAAGTCTCGAGTTCGAGCCTGGTGATAGAGATTTCTCATTGAAAAGTTTAAATAAAGATACATTCTGCAAGGGGTTCTCCACCGCAAACCCAGTTAAGACAACATTTGCCAGATTTCTCGTTAATTGTGAGTAATTCACATATGTCAAAAAAAAATAAAAAAGTAATTTATGCATAATATATATAAAATAAATTATTATCAAGTTTAATTTTAATGATTATGAATAAAAGTGAGTGTCAATTTCATCATGGTCACTTATTTTTGGGCGGGGAATGAAGTATTAGTTTTAGTTTACTCCGTTAAGTTTCAATTTGTTGACATTCTTTTAAGTTTTTTTTTTATAATGATTTCGTCCCCTAAGTCTGTGTTGACTTAATAATTTAACCCTTCAAAGAATCAAAGTGGTAATATGCTAAACTTTAAAGTTAGAGAATTAAACTAGATAGTTTAAAAGAAAAAATAGTCGCCAGACTAAAGTTAAGGGATTAAGATATGTTTTTGTTAATTCGTCACCCTTTTAAAATTTTGGAGGAATTATTAGTCATGCGGAAGGAAACTTAAAGGATTATAACGGCAAAAAATTTTAAATTAATTTCAGGATTAAACAATTCTTAACCACTAAATTTTAAAAATTATTAACCATTTATATAAGTATAAATAAAAATCTATTATGTTTCATTAAAAAAAAGAAGTACTGATAGTATGTAACTTCAACTTATCTTAGAAAATAAATACCTAAATGCGAAGGATGATATTACTTTAATATATAATATCATTTTACAACTTCTTTGAACAACATGATTATAAGATTTAAAAAAAGTCAATAACATGAATAAAGATATTGATAGGATGATATTATAAAATTAGAAATATATATTGAGTATGGGGTTCCAAATTAATTAAAAAGAGAACTTACAAGTATGAAAAGGTAAATTTGATTTTCCTTTGGCTTTGTACCAAAACTTAAGAAATTGTTCCAAGGAATATTAAATTTATAAAGACGTCTCTCACTTTTTGGTAAATAGCCCGCTTTTCTCCTTTATCTTATCCTGCTTTTTTTTTTTTTTTTTCCCCTTCAAAATTTTGAGTTGTCAAAAGTTTAACACAAATGTTAGGGGTTTGGAACTTCGGATGTTTTATTTTGAAATGACATTCCTTTATTAGAATATAACATATATATATATAGGGTAAGGTTACTGTGCGAAGGCTCTTAAAGTGCGAAGTGTGCGAAGGCCGCGTTTTTTTTTT
>JAOEHQ010046210.1:0-11721 GCA_025447715.1 Asclepias incarnata
TCTTAACTTTACATCTCTTTTATCAGCTTCATTCTTCGACTTCAGCTGATCGTTCTTCTGATGATTACATTAATAACAAAGTAAAACTGCTTTTAAGTATGCTTAGCAGTTGTGCTTAACTAGTTAAATTCTTAAGTCCCATTTTGGGACTAACACTTTCACTTTTATTTCTTCTCCAAACTTTTCATCCTCTTTCTTTCTCACTTCAAGACTCACAAACTCCGATCACCACCACCTCCAAGGGCGGAGCCCGTGCGGCTAAGGGCTACGCCCGTACCGTATCCAACCATCACCATCTCGTGGATCGCCGTCCATCAAATCCAAACCATTCCCAAATGCGTTCAGCCCCCAACCCATTTATAAATTCCTTGAAGTCTACGACCGATAAGGGCGAAGCCCCCTTAACGGGCTACGCCCGTTCGACTAAGGGCTACGCCCGTACCGTATTCATCCGTTTTCAACACATAACTTGTAGGAAAAAAAATTTAATTGAAAATATTTTTTTTTTGGGAATTGGTTTTTGTTAAAAAAAAAATCAAAAAATAAAAATTAAAAATAAAAAAAATAAAAACCATGCCAAAAAGGGGAAAGAAGGAGGGGAAATAGAGGTTCTTACAGTTCTCATCCTTATTTTGGTTCTCACGTTAACCCTATCCTATATATATATATGACAAATATTCAAATATATGTTATTCATTGTAATTAGAGTAATTAAGTTAGATATACCATGTAATTTAATTTGTTGTAAACAAAGAAAAACTGTGCATCCCACAAACCAAATTTCCTAGTTATTATAAAATTCGAGTCTTGAAATAAATGTTGTACTAAATACACTATTAAATAAAGTTAAGTTTTGATATAAACTAGCTAATCAACCCGGGTGACTACCCGGGCATGATTAGGAAAGTGTAAATAAATTTTTTTCTATATTTGAATACACTTAAGCCAATTACAACTTTTGCGTCCCATATCTTCATACTCGAGCTAATCTATCCAAGTAATAAATTGTCACTCCCACTAAAATCATTACAACATGTTAATAACTCAAAACTTGTAAGTTAAAAATTCAATGGCCATGTTGACTTCGATAGCAGCCATTGCTCATGCAGCTTCCCTTCCCATGGTAGAGCCCGAACATACAAACCATCATAAATACAAAGATGTCAAATCGGAAAACTTGACAGTGGTAGAGCTCAACAGCATCTCTCCTTTACTAATTACCTTCCTTTACTGATGACTAAATTCATGAGTTATCATCACCAGAGAGAAAACGAATACTATGCTTAACAATATTTCGATCGTAAATGTTTGAATTCATACAAGAAAAACATGATTAGATGTCACAGCATACATACCCAAACACATTTGGACATAGTAAAAACTAAAAAGAAACATTATTATTGTATGCAGTATTATCATTTTGGTGATACTAACAAAAAGAATCAAAGTGCCCAACAGAGTTGTTCCAAGAAGAGGTTACCTCGGGTTCACCATTGGATATAAATACAAAAAGCATAGAGGAATACATAGTGTTGAGTAATCACCCTAGTCGGTAACTTTGATTGGCAATAATGGGCCTATCTAGTGAATTTCTCATTTCTTAATCAACCAAATAATGTTCTAGAACTCTAGAAGTGACTCATAAATTCCACAATTAATCCATACATAAGTTCTTATGCAAACCTATTGAGCATTGTAACCATTAGAACTTTTCTAAAGCTTTTTCCTATTACGTTAAACTTTCCTGCAAGTTTTAACCAATGTAGTTGAAGAACTTTTGGCTAATAGGCTAAAATTTGCATGTTTTCATTGGTTGTAATAAACGCCCTCTCTATTTTCTTAAGTCTTTTATTTAGGGTTTTTTAAAGACTTTTACCATTTGAACAAAAGTTTTTTTTACTAATGTTTTTGTAAAAAATCCTTAGCAAAAACCTTTGCCACCGAAGATACTCAAAGTAAAAGTAATAGATTAAATAATGATGAAAGTTCCATAAGATATTAAGAATGATAAAGTTCTGGTATAGCAAATCCAAGAATAATGATAGTCCGGAAAAATCTAAAACTAAGATAGTAATCTTCAATATCAAACATGAAAAATAAAAATAAAAAATTCAAGTATGATACATAGTATATGGAAGACTAAAGCATGACACACTAACTTTTGAGAGTTCTCCATGCATTGAGTACTTCCAAAAGTAAGGTTTAATTTGTCCTAAGAAATCACTTATAGAAAGCTACGTAGGTTTGTTGATCAACATTGATATATTTATTTTTGATCTCTTGTACATGCCTAAGCATTTGAAATGATATATAATTATATATCATCTACTATCCTAATAAAAGACAATCCCTTAACTTAAAATTCTTTATTGGAAATATAGTAACAAAAAAACATGATTACACTATACATAGCAATGAACCAATGGGTTAAAACCCCAGTGGTACCGTACCCCTAAAATGGGGGATTGGGGGCTTAAGGGCCCAGGTTCGAATCTCGTCCCAAACCA
Organism: Asclepias incarnata; assembly: GCA_025447715.1. Lineage (NCBI taxonomy): Eukaryota > Viridiplantae > Streptophyta > Magnoliopsida > Gentianales > Apocynaceae > Asclepias > Asclepias incarnata. Next base: position 2,508 of record JAOEHQ010046210.1, read on the forward strand.
AGTCTTCAGGGGTTTTCACCGGGCATGCGTATATGCGATAAACGCGCTGGGTACCAATAGGTACATGGCTCCAGAGGGTGGCAACCCACTTACCCTTTTTTCCACTATACATAGCAATGTGTAAACCACTAATGTAAAAGAAACACAAAATGGAAAAAAAGAATAATCACAACAAAATGAAGGATTGCTACTGCCGCTCCAATTGCAAGAGGATGCCATCTTTGTAGTATTGGACTATATATCCCCTTTGTAGTAAATGTCAAGTCAACAAATATATTATTCAACTATTCATGAAATTTTCACCCAAGAATGATCAAAAGGTTTCAACAGGCCCAACCCAGGCCGGTTGTATCTCAGGTCTTTGAAAAACCATGAACAACATTAACCCAAACCCATATGAACTGTTACTCAACCAGTAACCTGCCATATTGCCATTTTTATTTTTTATTTTTTTTGTTGCGTAACTGTGCCAAAATATGATACAGATTCAGGACACATAAATATGGATTTAAAAGTTTACATGCCATAGCATAATCAAGAATAGTACTTGTTTCATCTCAAAATCTATTTAGCATTTCCTTACATACTAAGTGCAAAAAGTTCAGTTGCTTGTTATCATTGAAGAGTATTTCGGACATTTAAGTAACAAACAAACACTTCATGTAATCTATTTGGCTAGTCAAATGTTTAATATTTAATTTGGAGCAGGGGTACTGGCAAGTTACATTAACTATAATGACATAACAATAAAAATACATTGAAGATATATTACACCAATGGTGCCCTAAAAACTTATAGAGAGAGATTGACGAGCACCAATAAGTTATGTAATACATTAAATCAAGTCTAAATGATAGAAACAAAAAATAAAGTACACAATCTAATGAAAATGTTCAAGTTAGCATTTCATCAAAGTATCAAACAATTGGTGGAAGACTGCAAATAATATTAAAAAAAAAAAAAAGAAGAAAAGAAGTTCCATTTACAATGGAGTGCAAGCAACTTAATGAAATTGAAAGAAGATTAACATACATATGTACATACATACATACACATACATACATACACAAGCATCATCATCATCATCATCATCATCATCATTAAAAGCATATATAAAATGTGATCCATATATCCCTATCTAACATGCCCAATCCCAATTAAATTAAAAAAACAAATCAAATAAACAATGGGCGACCGAAATTGATCAAATAGTGAAAAATGGATTGTGAGGATACCTGAAATGGATTAAGAAAACCTGCCATTTAACCAGATAATCTGAAAGATTGAAAAATGACACCGTCAATCATGTAAACCATAGCCCTTGAGATCCACCGACGCAAATAAAAAGATAAAATAAAAAAGCTGCCTGAGTAAATTGGGGATGAAGATGATGTTTTGTAGTAACACCCCATTATTCTTTCGTGTTTGATAAAAAAAAAAAAAATAGATCAGAATATAAAAGTATCAAACAATCAAGTTTTGTGATTTGGCTGATGAAATTGGAAGGAAACTTTAAAGATGATTTTGTTGGTGATAGGGATCTATGAGATTTTTGTTTAGAAGAAGATGATTTTGGGAAGAAATAAGGATACCAACTTTTTTTTTTTTATATGTATTTTCATTTTCATTATTCTATGTTAGTGGATGAAAATACGAAAATAGGGATATAGTGATATACGTTTGACGGAAGGGAGTTCAAAGGAAAGAGGACCAGCTGCCACCTGTCAACTTTTTTAAAAATTTTAATTAAAGGGACCTTGTTTTATTAGGAATAAAGATTAATTAAGAAATTGTTGACAGTCAACTCTTCAGATGCTTTTGTTAATACATGGATTATTATAGACTTATGATCGATCCATGTTAGTTCAATTCCTATAATATATTCGACACTTGATTAAACCTAATATGCGTTAATATACAATCATTTCACATATAAACATATATACTCCCATATTTTTATTCCATAAAATATTATTTCTTATTGGTGCTGTCGTCTAGATTGGCAAACTTCAAACTAATCATTTTGTAATTTGTCAAGTTGTATCCACCACCATTTGACTAGCTTCATTGTCAACTCGTCTAGTTTGGATTTCCATTTACATTATGCATTGACGGAACGTGACCAATATGTTTGGGGAAGTTAATTGGAACGTGACCAATATATTTGGGTGGCCAAGCTCAATCAATATGTAGAACGCAACTCTTTGTATCTATTTCTTTATAAAACGTATACATAAACGGAAGCTGGGGGCCCTCCCCCACATAGTTCCGCCCTTGACATTATGAAAACGCATTTACACCGCCCTTAGACTTGGCGTTCTTGGTGCACACAGTACACCTCGAAGCTCATGTATATTTGAGGGCCGCATCATACCAAATAGAAATAACTCAAAACCAATACCTCTCTTAGAAATTAGACCTAGCTTGTTGAGTTAGTCTTGAAATGAACTACGAGTGTAGGATAACCCAGCCTTTTCACATTCTTGTTTGAGCATTAGATTATGTATTTTGTAATATTGGCTACAAATTTGACTTTGCGAATTATATATATAATTGACAAACTTTTTATACAAATATTACATAAAGAGTTAATGTATTTGAATATACCAAACCTTAATTATCCAATTAAAGAGAGTGCGTCTATACCGGTATAGAAGATGACTCGTATAGAAGAGGACTGTTAATTTGAAATGTAAGATACAAATTGGATGTAAGATATACATTATTTTTTTTAACTGTAAATTTGGGCCCTCTTCATATACTTATTCTAATTTTAGGGAAAACTCATTCTGAAAAAACCCTTTGTCATCAATCCCGGGAGCATTTTTGCTCACATCGGGATTTCAACTCAAAACCTCAAAGCCTCAAATCTCTCTAAGTACCAATCCATCTATATACACTATTTAATCAAGATATGTTCAACAACACAAGTAAGTCAATTTCTTTATTTTAATATAAGTTAGACAAGTATACTAAATGTGTCTTCTTTTTTTCCTATCCAAATAAAATATAAGCTTTGACAAAAGCATTTCCATGTGGACATATATAATGACAAAAATTTAGATTTTCATTTGTCAAATTTAAATATTTAACTTGAATTATTGAGGTATACAACAATCTCACATGTAATACTCTCTTTTTCCCTAATTCAAGTAAGGGTTTTCGGTTTTTACATAGTTAACTTATATACCCACCTTTCAAAAATTGATACAGATATGGTCATTTTAATCAGGCTATACTTCATTTCTTCGGCGATAAATCTTCATTTTTTTCAGGCAAAAAAACTCTTTCCTCACTATTTTCACACCATTTCTAATTATTTTGATATAAAATTATGTAACCTTTTCATCTCTATACAACTTTCCCACCTTTTTTTCCTACAAGATCAATCACTTTTGAAATTTAGAAATAGTGGGAAAAAAAGTATACAAATGAAAGAAACAATTAAGAAAGTTTAAAATTGGTATGTACTAAAAGAAGGTGAAAAATGTGTGAAAATAGTGAGGAAAAAGCTTGCCATCGAAAAAAATGAAGAATTGTCGCCGAAAAAACGAAGTGTAGTCTGAAATCTAGTCAAAAGTATCATATCTATATAATTTTTAAAAGTTCATTAGGATATAGGTCAATAAAAAAATGTATAGTGCAACTGTGTACAAACGGAAAAGTACATTAATATCCTTTAACTCTTCAAATAACAATTAGTTTACTGAGTTTTAAAAAAAAAAAAAAAAAATACAACCATATTTCTCTACTAGTTTTGAAAATACTTGGCCAACCAAACTAACAAGTTGGATAAATCTTTGAGGAAAAAAAACAAGCACTTCTGAACCAAAAAAATGGGTTAACAAGCTATTGATGTTGAGGAAATATGACCAGTAATCAACTATATATTGATGTTATCGTTTAAGACAACACAGTATGCCATCCATACTGCATTTATCTTGCAATGATCTTTGATGACTATTACACAATTTTCGAATTGGACGATTTTAAGATAAACTTAAAAGGGAAGTGTAAGATTTTAATTAACGGACTTCTCAAAAAACCGGAAAACATTGATCACGTTCATGGGTTTTGTGCTGCAGAAAAAGGGTTGAGAGGCAAGCTTGCTGGAAAACCAGCAATCTTGGAGGACTGGATCAGCACCATCGCCCCTCTTACCGCTGAAGAATCAACCTATGAAGTCACATTCGAATGGGATGAAGAGTTTGGACTACCAGGAGCTTTTGTTGTCCAAAATCTTCACCACAGTGAATTTTACCTCATGACACTCACTCTTGAAAATGTTCCTGGTCATGGTGAAGTCCATTTTGTTTGTAACTCATGGGTTTACCCGGCCAAAAATTACACCAAGGATCGTATATTCTTCTCTAATCGGGTACCTACTGAAACAAAAAGTCTAGTTTTATACATCTTGCAATTCTAACATATACACTTCGTTGCTCAAGTTTAAGATTCCATGTAACAATGGTGCAGGCATATCTTCCTAGTGAGACGCCTGAACTACTACGTCCTTACAGAGAGGATGAATTGGTAACCTTGAGAGGAAACGGAACTCGAATGCTTGAAGAATGGGACAGGGTTTATGACTATGCTGTATACAATGATTTGGCAGATCCGGATGATGAGGAGAAAAAGCGCCCAATTATTGGGGGGTCGTCTGAGTACCCATACCCCCGTAGGGGTAGAACAGGGAGACCACCAGCCAAATCAGGTCACTTATATAAAATCATGTTCATGCAAACACTGATTATCTAGGCTTAAGTTTTAAATATCCTAACATCTATTTCAAAAAATAAAATTAGTTATCCTAAGAGGTATTTTTGGCCTTTTGCAGATCCAAAATTTGAGAGAAGGCTTTCACTTATTCAGAGTTCTAGGATATATGTTCCAAGAGATGAGCGGTTTGGACACTTAAAAAGATCTGATTTTTTGGCCTACGAACTAGAATCTGTCCTTAAATTACTTCTGCCGGAGTTTGGAGCTCTATCTGACACCACTATAGATGAATTCGACTCATTAGACGATGTCATGAAGCTTTACAAAGGAGGAATCAAGCTTCCTGAGAACACTTCCTTTGATATTATTCTAAAAGACATCCCAATACAAGTGCTCAAGGAACTTGTTCGATCTGACGGCGAGGGTCTTTCCAAATACTCGACACCACAAGTCATCAATGGTATTAATTCTACTGTCCCAGTTGTAACATCTTTTGTAACGGGTAGAAAAATCAGGCAACAAGGATTTGTACACACAAGTTACATGTTGATATAGATCATTCCTGCTTATATAATATACACAATTTTACAGTGAATAGATTAATCCTATATATGCATTATATAAGATTCTATTGGGTTCTGACGATTTTTGATTCGAGCATTTTTTGTGATGTTTTAACCAGCTGACCCAAATGCTTGGAGCACGGATGAAGAATTTGCAAGAGAAATGCTGGCTGGAGTCAACCCTGTGTCAATTCAACTCTTGAAAGTAAGTTGTTAGTTCTTTGGAATTAGATTAACCCAAAAGGAAAAAAAAAAAGAAGAAAGTGAGGTGAACTTGTTTAACTTAAGAAGCAAACTGAGAGTAACCAATGTTTGTTGTCAGTTGACATGCTTAAATCTCATACTATTTTGCAGGAATTTCCTCCAGTAAGTAAGTTGGATGTCAAGGTCTACGGTAACCAAAATAGTTCAATCGGATCACATCACATTGAAGAACACCTCAACGGTTTAGATGTACAGGAGGTAATCTCAGCCTTTTGTCTTTAGATCAAGTGTAGTATCGGTTCTTATTAGTTTAATCTAGTATGTTTTCTGTGCAGGTGCTAAAAGCCAATAGACTATTTATACTGGATCATCACGACTCATTGATGCCATACGTGAGGCGGATAAATTCAACTTCCAGCAAGATTTATGCCACACGAACTTTGCTCATTCTACAAAAAGATGGAACTTTAAAACCTATAGCTATTGAGTTAAGCTTGCCTCATCCAGATGATGATAAGCTTGGTGCTATTAGCAAAGTATGCACTCCATCAAAAGTTGGAGTGGAGGCTGAAATATGGCAGTTGGCTAAAACATATGTAGCGGTGAACGATACTGGAGTTCATCAACTCATTAGTCACTGGTACAATAAGAAAATATAGAATTCTACGTAACGATTTACTGATTTCAGTTCCTTATATAGTTTTACCCTATTCACTAAAATCTACTCTAATTCGTAACCCATAGGTTGAATACACATGCGGTTGTTGAACCCTTTGTGATAGCAACAAATCGGCAACTGAGTGTGCTCCATCCCATCAACAAGCTTCTTCATCCACATTTCCGTGATACAATGAACATCAATGCTTCTGCCAGGAATATGTTGATCAGCAGTGGAGGTGTTATTGAAAGAACTTTCTTTACTGGAAAATATTCAGTTGAAATATGTTCTAAGTTATACAAGGACTGGGTTTTTCCAAACCAGGCTCTTCCAACAGACCTTATTTTAAGGTATGCGACTCATCTGCTGGCTATCGAAAGTTAACTATTTAGACTGTTTTGAAAAGTACATAACATTGTAAAAACAACAGAAACCCGTATGATTACTAATTAGTATAATGGATTAATGGTTAGTTTAATTTATATACACAGGGGGATGGCAGTTGAGGACTCAAATTCTCCTCATGGCCTACGACTACTAATTGAGGACTACCCATACGCCGTGGACGGGCTTGAGATTTGGTCAGCCATTAAAACATGGGTGGAAGATTACTGCAAGTTTTATTACAAAAATGATGATATGGTACAAAAGGACGCTGAACTGCAATCATGGTGGAAGGAGCTTCGAGAGGAAGGACATGGTGACTTGAAACACGAAACATGGTGGCCCAATATGAGTTCAGTTCAAGAAGTGATCGACACTTGCTGCATAATCATATGGGTGACTTCTGCCCTTCATGCAGCTGTAAACTTTGGGCAATACCCTTATGCTGGATATCCCCCAAATCGTCCAACTTCAAGTCGTAGGCTTATGCCCGAACCAGACACTCCCGAGTATGATGAACTTAAAGACGATCCCAAGAAATTTTTCTTGAAAGCCGTCAGTCCTCAACTACAGTCACTTATCAGCGTTACTTTGATTGAAATATTGTCGAGACATACCTCAGATGAGATCTATCTGGGGCAACGAGAGTACCCCGAGTGGACCATGGATGCAGAACCTTTGAAAGCATTCCAAAAGTTTGGTAAGAAGTTGAAAGAAATCGAGGAAATACTAGTGAATAGGAACAAAGATGAGAAGTTAAAGAATAGGTTTGGGCCAGTAAAAGTACCATACACCCTACTCTTCCCAACTAGTGAAGAGGGACTCACTGGAAGGGGCATACCTAACAGTGTGTCAATATGACCTGTCTCTTTATATGTTGTTCTGCAAGCTTGTATAAGTTTCTTTGAACCAATGTGGTATTTCTTTATAATTTACCTTGTTTTTCAAATATGTACAACAACAACAACAGTACCCAAATCTCGCATAAGCGGGGTATGGGGAAGGTAAGATGTAGACAGCCTTTACCTCTACCTAAAGGTAGAGAGGTTGCTTCCAGAAGAACCTCCGGCCTAGGGCTTTCACCCTTGAAAAAATTCTCGACGGCAAGGTAAAACCAAGCCTGGAGAGGTAAACTCTCGATCTGAGAACTATATTGTTTTTCAAATATGTGTTGTACTATATTGAATGGATATAAAACTTGATCAGTCGAATGCCTAAAACATGAAACGCGACTTTCGGTCAGTCTTTTTAATCGCATGAAACGGAGTTCGTATGCATGAGATATCGATTTGTTTAAACAGCCTAAAAATACTTTTTAAGACGTAGTGCACCTTTTTAACAGACTTTGTAAAATTTTTGATTTGATGCATCTCTGAAGTTAATACATAACTTTAACACATTGGTATACTGTATACACATTTTGGCATATTCAACCTCAAACAAATTTATCAGATTTTAATACATCAATTTACAACTCAATGATACTACTTTTCAAATATAATGCATAAAATGTTTAAGATATAAAAAAAAAAAAAAAATTAAAAAAAAAAAGACTGTTTCCCACACTAAAAGACTTTTAACAGGCCACTTTAAGCTATAAAATACAACAAAAAAAAAGGATTGTTTATTGATGATAAGCCAAATCCAAATAAGTCAATAAGCTAAACGAAACACACGTACCCTTAAGTAATAATGAATAAATAAGATCCAAGCCATCTGCCAACTCAGTTGACACGTCCGTATGCCTTTTACATGTTATAGCAAATCGATAACGCAAAATAGACAAACTAGAACTTAAATACGGACGCATTTTAGGGTGAATACATACAAATATACAATAGATTTCCTGGTAAAGTTTAGTACATTTCAAGAGACTTATCCCTTAAATAAATCATCACCCAGTAGATTATATATTGGCATTCTTGAGATGGGTAGGCAAAAAAGAAAATAAGTTCTCATATGGAACCAATCGTGAACGATGAGAATTCAGTGTTCAACTTTGTTGTGAAAGAAGGCAATGGTGTTTAAGGTTTGGTAGATTTTGGCCTCACGGAGGTGCCACGTCAGTTCATCCAACCACCCAAGCAACACTCATCCATGTTACATGAAAACATGACCAGCTGTGAACTTTGGCCAGTACTCTTATGCAGGGTATCCCCACCAATCGTCCAACTCTACGACGAACTTAAAGAGGATCTACCTCAACTGCAGTCACTGCTCAGTGTTGGAGATAAAAAATATTGTCAAGACATACATCTGATGAGATCTACCTCGGCCAAAGAGAGTGTCTTCGATGGACAATGGATGCTGAACCTTTAAAGGCATTCGGAAAATATGGCAACAAACTAAAGGAAATTGAAGAAAGAATATCGAAGATGAACTAAATGAGAGGTTGAAAAATAGGTATGGACCTGCAAAGGTACCAATCACCCTTCTCTATCCTAGTATCGGACAGGGACTTACTGGAAAGGGTAATACATTCATTAGATTAGTGTCATGTACGTAAAAAATGGGATTTTATTCCCCTCTTTGGGTTGTCGTATATTAGTGTTCTGCGTGGGTGTTTCATACTAACAATAATATTTCTATGAATGTGAAGGAAGAGTGTGTATGTGTGTGTGTGTGTGTGTGTGTTTTTAATATCCAACGTATTGAATCCAACCCATCATCACCTGTTACCTGCCCA
>JAOEHQ010046211.1:0-11720 GCA_025447715.1 Asclepias incarnata
GAAAATATATGTTTTAATGTTCATAAACAACTAAAAATAACATTAAAGTATATATATCATCATTAAAAAAAAAAATCCAAAAATTCAAAACCGGTTGAACCGGGAAAACCGGTTAAAACCGGCCGGTTCGAACCATTGAACCGGACCACCAAAAAACCGGGTTTTAAAAACCGGCCTCCTGATCGTGAACCGGTCCGGTCCGGTTTTTAAAACATTGTTCGACACACACTTTTGCAGATGTTTTATCTAGAAGCAGTCTCTCTAGGCACAGATAAAAGTATGACCGTTTGTATACCAACTCCTCCGTACCCTGTATTTGACATAATTAAATAGGGAAATGATATATCATTTTGAAAAATAGACTAATAATCTTCCTAACAAGTTGATTATATGACAAATGTAATCCATTGATTCTCTCTCCTAATTTCATCTTTTGATTTTATCAATTGTTATGATCAAGTTGTTAGAAGAATTATTATGCTGTTTTTTTAAAAAGATATATAATTTCCCAATTAAATATTGTTGTTATTTTAATAGTTTACAAGTTTCAAAAATAGAAGTTATTAATGTAATTTTGAGAAGTTAAAAGCCATAATTATAGTGTAACTCAAACCTCAAGGCCCTCACAGTTCACAACATCCCTAAACCATATACATACACACTCTTATTTAGGGCTGTCAATGGGTTCGGGTTCGGGTTGGCGGGTTGACGGGTCAAAAATCTCTGACCTTAACCCGACCCACTAAAAATTTCAGGTCAGAAATCTCAACCCTGACCCGACCCGTGTCGGGTTGGCGGGTGATATATATATATTTTTTTTTTGGAAAGTATGTTTCAATTCAGTCGCGAAAGGGAGCATAGCAGGTTTAGTGAAACACATATGTTCTTTGTTTGCTAAATAACATATGAAATAATAATATATACCGATTAATAACATTATTATTTGGATTATCATGGCCATTATTATTAAGCATTAAGTTAGAAACAATTGTGTTTTTATGTACTGTCACGACAGCACATGGAGTACTTTCCAACACAACACCATTTGTCTTTTAACTACACAAATGAATATTAAATTCATTTTTCCCATGCAAGTCACTTTCCATTTGATGATATGTTACTGTTCTTTGTTTGCTAGATAAGTAGATAACATGAGAAGCCCAGTAAAAAGCATAAAAAAATATAAAAAAAAATAAATAAATAAATTCGGGTTGACGGGTCGACCGGCCAACCCGCCAACCCAACCCGGACCCGACCTGAAAAAATTCAGGTTGGCGGGTTGGCGGGTCGAAAAACCCCAACCCGAACCTGCTTTTTTTCGGGTCGGTTTCGGGTCGGATTTCGGGTCGACGGGTCGATTGACAGCCCTATAATAAAGTACCAAAACAAAGCAATGATTTATGAAATTTCTATATAAAGTACACCAGAAAAGCATATGGTAGGAGGACCATTCAAGATGCATTATTGTACTTGCTTAAAAGACTATCAAAGTGACCGGTTTTTTTTTTTATTATATTAGTTTATGTGAGTGCAAAATATGTGGAGTTGTTTTATATTGAGTCTGATTTTTTTTTTTATTATATCCCTCACACAATTAACTTACCTATCAAGTTAGTATCCTCATTTATTAAAACTCCTTTTAGCATTTTTGAGTTCTAGCATTTTTGAGTTACGTTTGATGTATATGTTGAAGATAAAGTTACACGTTAACTTTTATTTGTACTACTATATAAAGCGTTACTTCCTTCCCCTCCTTTTCTCTTTTTCCCGAGTTATAGGTTTAAAGTACCTAAATTGCCCCTACTTCTTATTTATTATTTTAAACATCTCTATTTAATATACCTATAATATTTATAATGAAATTAATTTACAACAATTACCCTTAACTCCTAAAATAACAACACTATCTCTTTTTACATCAATAACCTACACTACTCGCCGCCGCCACCACCAATCACCACCACCACCCGTCGCCGCAACCACCACCGCCGCATCGTGCGGGCATCCGTCTAGTTATTGGTTAAACACAAAATCGTTTAAAATATTTTAAAATCATTAGTTTTTCCTCCTTGTTGAAAATGTAATTTTAAAAAACTCTTTTATTGATATATAAAAATCTTTATACCTTTCACTGATCTAAAAAATCTCTTAAGTTTTATAACGTAGCAAAAATAATGGCAATAAATAACCAAAATAAAGCAAAATTTTATTAAATTTCTATGAAGTTCACCAAAAAGGCATATGTTTGACCATTCCAAATGCATTATTGTAACTGAAAAGACTATCAAAACGACCAAAAAAGATAGAAAAATTAATAACATAAAGAACATTAAAACTAACCTGGGGATTACGAGCTGGTTTAGCATCGGGAAGTCTAGGCGGAAGAGGAGTTCCCTTGCGATCCGGCAATTGTATGCTACAATCGATATCTTCGATAACAAGTATCGACCGATTTGATGTTCTTAACATCAAGCTCTTTAAGCTAGAATCACCTCCAATATTCATCAACTGCAAATCATATATATCAAACTTAAGGTAATTCGCTATGGCCGCAATCAAGCTAGATTTCCCTGTCCCAGGCGGACCGTATAACAAATACCCTCTCTTCCACGCTTTCCCTACTTTTTTATAAAAATCTCTCCGTCTCACAAACAAATCCAAATCATCAATGATGGCCTGCTTCAGCTTAGGATCCATCGCGAGTGTGTCGAACGTTGATGGATGATCTAGATTCACTGATTCTTTAGAACTACCCGGTCCATGTGGATACGAGTACTGTAGGTTATGTAACCTGATAACTTTCTTTTGGTCCTCTAGCTCTTTAGCATTCCTAATAATGAATGGCAAATAAGAACTTATTATTATCTCTTTATACTCCTTATCAAATTTCAACTCGAAATATCTTTTCTCAGGGGAAAAACCACCACTCGAGCTTCTCTTTCCATTTGAATACCCAATATCATAGTAACCACCACCACCACCATGATTTTCTTCCGAATTCTGACGGACGTACCTCCATGTAACAGGGATTCCTTCAAACGAATCTACTACTTTCTGAGATTCTGCAAACTTTATATTGATGTGCTTTTCTTTAACATTCTTCGTAATCCTGTAATCATTTAAATATATAATAACAAAATACTAAAATTTAACAACAAAGTTCATTAATAGTAGATTACCTAAGACGGTCAGAATCAGGGTTGATTTTAGTACAAAGAAAGGCTTCAACAGCATCAAACATATGGTTAGGTGTCATGCCATCTTTTTCGTCGAAAACTAGAGTGAGCTTTGACGATTTCGGTTTCCAGTAAAATCTAACAGCATCCATGACATATCGCCGGAGTTCTCTAGGAAAGAGCTGGTCGAACATCGTACGGAAAAGCATGATTGAAGTTGACATGGAGGCGTAAGCCGACAGCAGAGACGAAGGCGTTGGCATGTTCGGAAAGTTGAGAGTTGCCATTTTTTTTTTCTGTCTAGTTATTATTATGTAATAGCAGAGAAAAATAAATATGAATGTCATTAGTTTAGAATAGTGAATAAAAAAGCTTATAGTGATGAAATTTTGTTCAACTTCGGTTACTTTTAGTAAAGTAATTCGAAAAGCGACTAGATGTAGAAACGGATTTTTATACTCAAGAGAAATGGTAGATCTACAATAATGTTTACAAGCTGAATTGTCATTTGAGATTAGAGTTGGCATAATAGGTCACACGAAACATATGTTAAGGTCAAACACGAACACGACCTGTTAACTATTCGTGTTATTTTTTCCAGACACGAACACGACACAAAAATTAAAAGGTTACCTGTTAAGAAACCTGGTATCATAAATCTCAACTGTTGATAAGCAACAACACAGCTCTTTCAATCATACAACATAAACCAAAAGTCCTATGAATTAGTAACACTTAAAACTTGATAGATTTAAAATTATGTCAATCAAACTTGATATATTCAAAACTCTAATATTATGACTTGCTTTTTGTTACTGTAGTAGTAACAATGCATTACAAACAACTATCCAGAAAAAAAAAACCCAAATATCAAAGTAACAAAGTCATTATCACATCAAATTAACTTGTAAGCGTTTGAATAACAAAAAGAAATTTTCTTCTATTATTAGGGTACATTCCGAAAACACAATCAGTTTAGATAACACGAGCACAAACATCTAGCCGTCGTGGTAGATCTGGCCGGAATCTGATCTGAAAAGTTGCAGTCTTATCGGAAATCTGATGTGAGAAAAAATATATATATATATATAGGGAAAATCCAAGATGCAGCAGACTGCATCTTTCATAGATGCAGTCACACTCACAAAGAAATAAATGATAGATAAATTACAAAAATGCCCCCCTGAATTTTATGCTTAAAAACCCCCCAACTGTACTACAGCCGACTGTATATATGATAACCCCATATATATATATATATATATACCCATTTCCACACTTAAAAAACAAAACCCCTTGGATGATTTTTATTCTTGATGATGTAACCATTCATTAAATTTGGTGATGTCATCATTTGACCAAAGAATGAGTCAAAACAGCTTTAGTCTTTTCATAATTTTACTTTGTCAAATTTTTTTTAACTCCTAACTAATACAATACAAAATGTTCATTGTCATAAATACTATAAACTAATATCATTTATGATTGATTTATAGTTTAATTACACAAATAAATTATCGACATACTAAAGTGTTTAATTTTTTTTTACTAACTTATATGTTAGAGCTAAGTTACAAAGGAGCGTACCAGTAAGTAATTTAATATGATTTAACACTTAAGTCTATTAGTTATTAATATATTGATTGTTATCTATACTACATTATAATTTATAAAGCATTTGAAGGTGTATTAAAATTCAAACTTTTAAGTACTTTCCTATTTTTTTATTTTTTACTTTTTAACTAATTAAATAGATACTATAATATATTTTGTCATATAATTTTTTTCTTTGTTAAAATTGATTTCTCGTGTTATATTTTTAATCCTACAATAAGTTTTATTTTATATTAATCTATATGTATATTTATGTTCAACACTTACTTAAACCAACTAAATTGTATTTTCAATGATATACTTTCAATTGATATCTAATATAAAACATTTTATATATTGTTCTAATAGACGATCTTTTAAGGTGAATAAATTTTAGATTATGCATTATTACTATGTATCCTCAAGCTATTTTAACTTAATTATAATATAAAGTTTTAACCTATGCAATATTAAATGTTTTTTGTTTTGTCTAGCCAAAGTATTCTTTAGATAATTATTACTTTTTTCGTAATTGGTTATATTTTAAATAAACTATACACTTCAAGAATAATTATCTTATGACATTCATAATAGAAGTTCATGTACATATTGTCAAAAGCAAAATGGTCATCTTTATACATTGAAAGTGTTATTTTAACGGTTTTTATTTTCTCCACTTGATCACATAATACAATGTTTCAATTTTTGTACAAATAAACTATATAATATGATTTTATAAATTTTAGACCTTTTTTTACAGGGACTATACCATATGCTTATGGAGTATTTAATAGTCAACAAACAAAGAAACATCATAACATTAATGTAAATTGTTTCTCAACATCTATTGTATTAAAATATAAATATATTTTATTATGAAAAGTAACATGTAAATAGTTATATAAGTGCACCTGTTTATCACGCGGGATAATAATCTAGTTTATTATATTCAATTATTATTATCTATACTATTATATAAAGCATCAACCCCTCCCCCCTCATTTTTCCCCTCAAATTACAACTTTGAATTACTCAAAATATCCATCTCCTTTATTTATTAATTCAAAATCTTCACTTAATATACCTATAATATCCTTAATGAAATTAATTTACAGCATCTATCCTTTAACAATTAAAATAATTAGACTACCTCATTTTACATCAACAACCTTTACATTGATAGTCTACAATACTCGTTGTCGCCGCCACCACCACCAGTCGCCGCCACCACCACCACCACACCGCCGCCGCCACCACCATCACTGCCGTATCACGCGGAAATTCATTTAGTAGTATTAAAACCCAATTATATTTGGTAAATAGATAGATATGGAAGTGTACGGGTTATGTTAGGATTAAATTAATATCGTATTTAATTTAATACATTTAATTATCTATATCTATACTACTTTATAAAGGAGATGTAAGGTGTCTTAAAATTCAAATTTTTCAACATTTCCATATTTATCTTATGTATATTTATGTATTTCTACTAGGTTAGAGCCCGTGCGATGCACGGCTCAATAATATTTTGTGTTATTATAGTCGATAAATATATAGTTCAATGATATGTGAATAAAGAATAAAATTAAGTTTGTTCTTGTATTGTTTAGTGTCCAGAGTCTATCTTCGAACTCAACTTCATTAACTCCATCACAATTTCAAAACTACAAAAGCAAGTAAAACTCACATATTAAAATAAATTGTCGTAAACTCTTAATTCTCCCTATGTTATGACTCTTTAAAAAGTAAAGTTGCGAGTCTTCAATGAAAATAATCAAGAGTAGAAATGCATACCTTATCCATTCACATGTATTGAACTATGTTCTCGTGATGGAATTGGCTTAATAAGGATATATCCTAAAACCCTAAAACAATTAAAAAGAATAAAGCAAAAAGGTGTAAACGACCACAAGTATACAACTTTTTAAATACACATATCTATTTTATATAGGTGTAAATTCCTCTACATAAAAAATGTAATAAAAAAGTTAAACATAGCGATTGAAATAAATGTTTCGCATACCACTTATCATAAGAAGGAAATAACACCCCAAAAAGTCAAAAACTAATATCGAGTAGCTAAATAAAGGAAACAATTGAAAGAAATGGCTAGTATGTAGTCACAAATCACTAAAGGTGATAAAAATAAATCACAAAATGAGATAAACTTTACTTAATGAAACTAATAAAATGGAAATTAGATACTGACATGCGGTGGATGATGAAGCTAAGATTTCTGAACTTTAACTTGCACAAGTCAAAACATTCAAATTTCAAGTTCAAATACACTTAATTTTCAAATGACAGCCGAATAGTTAGTATAATTAGTTAAATAGATTAGTCAGATTATAAAATAATGACACATAAGCATTGATTAGTGACACATAAGAATGTTGGTTACTTGGAGGGCTTCAAAAGAAAACATGTAACACTCATCTTCTCACTTAGTTATATAGAAAGATTATAGATGGTAAATCAATGTAATGGTGGTTGTTTATTAAAACTCGACATAAAGGCAAAGTCCCGACAGTTGTTAAAAATTTAAATTGGTAAATGAACTCAGCCATGTAGCTATTTGTCAAATTATTATATGGAGATAATAAAGCAATATGGTATAAATGGTGATACTAAAAGTTGTATGCTTTCTTACGGCCAAGCAATATGAGAATCATTTTGTATAAATTTCAAATTTTATCACTTATTCCTATGAAGATATGTGAAAATATTTGAGGACTTTGCAATATAAATAATTATTTTCTTGTATGAAAATATTACAGTGAAGATTGAACAAGATACCTTATATGCATTTAGTTGTGATATTGCAAATATTATTTTCCTCATGCGTTTTATATGTTTTAAGGCGAAACATTTTGTTACTTGATCAATGATAAATGACGTGCAACTTCACAAGTATATATGATGTGTTTCCTTTAAATATTATAGGACAATGTGGATACTATATTTGAATGTATCACCCTATTTAAAGGCTCTACGAAAGATAATATAAATTTGAATTGATGTTTGGTTGTAGCCAAGAAAAATGACGAGCTTTTAGTGAAATATCATTAAACCCGTTCAAAGTGAATATAATGTACTAATCAATATGAAAGATTCTAGTGTGGACGTGATCCAAGTGAATTATATGGTGTTCATCATAAAACATGACATTTCAAAATCACTTTTGTGTAATCGGATCATGAATATAAAAAAAGATAACAAAAGATTATTGTGAAGTATGGCATATATTTGTGACTTATTTATGATCTGATTTCTTTGCTTATGCGACATAATGTTTTGGTTGATGGTATATATGTGCTCCTTTAATATTGTAGCTTTACTAGTATGAAATGTGTTATCTTGTTTGATAGTGCTATATGTTAATGGTTATACCGAATGATGTCAAAGTTCTGAAAGTGCTCGTTTAAATTTGTTTGGATAAATAGAATTTTAAAGGAATGATACACTAATATCTCACGTATTATCTAGCTTGTATCGGAGCACATATGGTCACAAGTTATAGTTTATGGACCTTGATTATTTGATAAGTGGCATGACCGGTTAGACCATCCGGGGTCAATAATGATGCGAAAAAGACATTTTTCAAAGTAATTAGCAGATTGAAAATGTTTGCTTTAGATAAGGAAGCATATTATTTTCCAACTAAAAGAGGGATTGAATCTCTTAGTTTTATGAAACAGATATAAAGGATATGTAAGTAGGCCTATACATCGTCCATATAGACCATTTAGTGTTTTAAATCGATGCATCGTCTAAATGGGTCATCAAACTCGCAACATGAAGTTTGCGTAATTAATTGCTCATCTTATAAGATTGAGAGCATGTTCCATATTGTATTGGCAATAATGATTAATTTTATAATGATCATTTGAGAGCAAAATGAGTAACTTATAGTTTGGGGCCATGTTATTTAACATGCAAAAATATGAATTTGCATCATGCCAATAGTTTATCGTATTTCCTCCCCCATTTAAATTGGTTTATGGTCAAAAACCAAGTATGTCTCATATAAGAGTTTTTTGTTGTGCGGTATATGTTCATGTTGCTCCATCACAACGCAAAAAGATGAGACCTCAAAGAATGTTGGAAATAATGTTGGGAAAATAGGTGTGCCTTGGAAGTGTGTAGGCTCATGCTTTGATTCAGTTCGAAACTTTATGCTTAACTGACAGTAGTATGACTGTTTTGGGTGTGAGTTAAACATGAAAGTGGTGTACGTAGTCAATAAAGCCACCATTGGTAGATTTGTTTATGGCTTACGTTTCTCATTGATATGATTAAGTTTTCCCAACATTACGTGGAAATATTCCCAGCATCAGGGAAAGATAATTGAAATGTGTAAGAATGGATTATCAAAGATCCTCACACCAATGAATATCAATTTAAAGTCTATGGGATAATTCATTATATATATAACAAGGTTCTGGTTAAAATAAAACAAGTATTAAAGTAAAACAAATAAAACAATCATATTCCTTTAACTAAAAATCATTGTGCATCATGAAAATCTCCGTGCATCATTGCATATACTTGTGTTCTATGAATCTTCGTGCATCAGTTTTATCATGATCCAATGGTCAAGATCGTATCTTATTTGTTTTATATTAATACTTGTTTTACAATAACCAACCTCTTTATAGTCAATCCGTACTTCGTACGGGTATTAAGACTAGTATATATATATATATCTATCTTTTAATTTAATTAATCTAAAAATTTTTAATTATATATATATATATATCTTTTAATTTAATTAATCTATAAAATTTTAATTATATATATATATATATCTTTTAATTTAATTAATCTATAAAATTTTTAGAGATATCCATATTGGTAGCATACTGGTAGTATGCAAAATAAAAACAAAAAATCAGGAGTTTACAATGAATGAAATATAATCATCATTAATTAATATTTTTTGTAATGATAAAATAGAGAAAAAGTTAATGTCATTACGAAAATAGTTAGTATAAAGCATGACCTAACAAGTTTTAACCCGAAAAACAATTCACATAGCATAACCATCAACATGACCTTTACCTAACTCTTGCATATTAGATAAATATTAGTGATTAACAAGAAAAGAATAGCCATATATATATATATTACATTACAATAAAGAAACTGCTTAGTGCCGCCTTCCGCGGCTTTTGAGCCTAATACCTCGACGGTGTATGGGGGAGGTTAAGATGTAGGCAGACATTACCCCTACCTAAATAGAGAGGCTGCTTCCAGAAAAGGCCCTCCAAACCTATGTACTTCCCAGGTCTCGAACCTGAGACCTTCAACTAAGAAAGTTGGTGCTCAACCACTTGAGCTATGTTAATATTTAGTTTTACTTTTTCCTTTTTGATCACAAAACAAAAGATAACATATTTATGTCTTGTCACTGAACTTCTATGTTTTTCAACATTGACCACTGAGATATCCCATTTTTTCCTTCATTCATTCAGTAAGCCTATTCATTCCACTACTAAATCAGATACATTCAAGGGTACCAATTATTAAAATTTAAGCTCACTAGCAGAGTACTATTATTTGGGTTTTTCTTTTTTTGTATCTTGTATACATTTTACTTTCTTATTACACCGTATAACTTGACCAATTAAAGTTAAGTAAACTTTGATGATATAGTTTGAATTTTAGTGAAGTGAATAAAGATGAGAATAGAAGTGTTATGATATGACCATGCTCTATGAAGCGAAGTTACTGAGTAACTCAATCCACATATTACAATCATGGCTGACACCTCTGTGCTGCGACTGTATTCTTTAGTTTTTTTAAAAACGAGAAAGGAAAGGAATAGAGAGGAGAAAAATATAAAATGTATTCTTAAGTTTTTTAAAACATGGAAAGAAAATAAAAAGAGAGGATAAGAGAGGGAAGTTATAAGTAGTTTTTGTCTTTATTTTTTCGTTTCAAAATTGAGCTGATTTGAAAGGAATCCTTTCCTTTCTTTTACTTTCCATCCAACTAAAGAATGCAAATAATATAACTCTAGTTTTTTTCTTCTTTCTTTTCAATCTCTTTTATTTCTTTTCCATGTATTCAAAACTCAACAAAGAAGTTGCGAACGAAGTGAACCGAAAACACGAGTACCGCAGACCTTGATGAACATATTCGAGCTCCATAAACTCCCACAAGCAACATTTTTGAGACAAACTTGAACCTGCAACTGTTGCCCAATCTCAACAAAATAGACCGATAGTGAGGAGAGGGTTCATCGCATACTTTACCTTGCAGCCATCATTGAATTTTGTTTGACCAGGCATAGAACCTAAAAAGTACGAAGAGGGTAGGGACAAACCCGACCTTGCAGATGCATATCATATCTTCCATATGGTTTACAAGTGGATAACAACGATATAGACATACGTAAAAAGATGGCAAATTACATACAAGGTACGTGTACTTTCATTCAAAGTTCATCTTATGAAACACATATTTGGAATTACGTTCTGGAATCCATTCTTTTCAACGAAAACACACGTAAGCAACCATGAAATGTATATTGTCCCCATCAACCCAGGTACTAAATCTGTGTTTTTGAAAGTATATCCAAAAACAAATCGTTCCTCAAAATCATGTTAACAATCAGATTTAATAACATCATGTCCAATTCGAGACAATTGAATATGGTATTATACCTTAGTCACATAATATCTGTTGACTAATTTTACGGTCATCACCATCAAAGAAAAAAAAAGCTGAAGTACAAAATGTGAGGCAAACCACTAACACTCTGTCCTGGAAACTTTATCAATAAATTGGGAATGCTTAAAAAGGGCTCACTATACTAGCTAACTTGATCAATGGTTCTGGACAAAGGCGTTTTCTTGGAGGAGCAGCAGCATCGTTAGCAAGTGCTTCCATATCACCAGCATGTATATATCCCACTATATACTCGAATAGCTCCTCTTTGCCACC
>JAOEHQ010046212.1:0-11718 GCA_025447715.1 Asclepias incarnata
CTTTCTTCAGTCTTTGACTTCAGATAGAATGTTCAGTAATGTAGATCTTGTCTGGAGTGAAGCATAAGTAATCTGGAATAACCTCAGATTACTTGCTTCAGAGATGTACCTATTACATGACAAATAATAAACATTCCAGAAGTCTGAAGCGGTTCAGATAAATCTGAACATATGAATACTTCAGAATTTCTGGACTAACAGTTATTAACAAAACTTTTATTGAAATGTCCGAGTTGAACCCGGGTGGATTAGCTAGTTTTTTTTAATATGTGAAAAGTGTGTGCCATATAACAATCGTTGTGGTTATAGGTTTTAGAAGAATCCTTCCATTTATGGTTCTAAAATAGAAAACTATAACTTTGCAACTTATGGGTTAGTGTTTCCGAAGAGAAATGGGTTTTGAATTGATTTGAATAATAATAATAATAATAATAATAACAATAACAATAATAATAATAATTTTTTATCTATTGGAAAAAGCAATTCTTCTATTAGGTATTAAATTCATATGAGTTTTTATCTATTCATAATAATTACTGCATCATATAGTTGTACTGTACAACTGTATGATGCAATAATTATCGTGAATGGATAAAAACTCATGTAAATTTTTCGTTATCCTTGTTTTAAATTAGTGAGAATCTTTTTTATATTGAAACGGGTTTTGAATAAATTTGGAGGGACTGATTTTACTAGGCTACTGTACCTAAAGATTGTATTTATATATGGTAAATGCTAAATACATTGGTTGTAGCTAACGTGTATAAAAAAAATATATATTTTTCATATTAAAAGCTTACCTTTTAAATTTTATTGTAATTATACAACTATTTTATGCATTTTAACTATAGTCTCTATGGCTGTATTTAGCAAGACTATTTATATATTTATTTAAGGATGTATAGTCATTTCATCTTTTTCCCTCTTTTCTTTTTAAATCCAAAAGTAATACAATAATGGGTAATATAAATTTATGTATGAGTGTATAGTCATTTTCATCTTTTTCCTTCTTTTTTTCTTTTTAAATCCAAAAGTAATACTTTAATGGGTAGGGTAATATATTTAGCTTGGCTTTAAAGCCAATGGGGAGATTTCCCACGTGAATAACACTTCAAGTATAAAGATATAGTGATATACATTGAAAGAAAGAAGGCTACTTTTTCTTTGGAATGACAATGAAAAGTGCTACATACAATGGTATTGGTTAGTCGTGCCGAAAAATCAGCTGTCGAAAAAACCAGTTAATAACAGACTCGAACCGGTTTTTGGTCAACGGGAATAACTGAATCGGTTTCTAACCGGTTTTAGTGAATGGATACCCCAACCGGCACAACCGGTTTATACCGGTTTGTAACCGGATATCCCCAACCGGCCCAACCAGTTTATACCAGTTTCGGTTACAAAAACCGGTTAATAACCGGTTTTTTTTTTTAAATTCAAATTTACTACATAATCGCTAATAATTCAATATTTTGGCCAAAATATTCAACGTAATTCAAAACTTGGCCCAAATATTCGATGTAATTGCTAATAGTTCATGACTTGGCATAAAAATATTCGACGTAATTGCTAATAGTTCATTTATAAATTGCTAAAAATTGCTAAAAGTTCAAAGTTTTTCTACGTAACTGCTAATAGTTCATGACTTGACAAAAATATTCGACGTAATTGCTAATAATTCACTTCAAAATTGTTAAGAATTATTAAAAATTGATAAAAATAGACTTAAGTTCAAACTTTTATTATAGATCAAAATTTTAATACATTCAACTTCTTAGATAAAAGGATATTCAAACACATAATTAGACATCTTCAAGCAAACGAAATAGTCTTTTAAACATTTTAAACATCTTTAAGCAAATAAATTGTCTTCAACAAAATAGTCTTCAAACGAAATAAAGATCTTCAAATAAAATAGTCTTCAAACGAAATTAATTGTCTTTGTTAAACATCTTCAAGCAAATAAAATTAAACATCTTCATTGGTTTTCATTAAACTTCAATTTCTTCAAACATCTTCAAGCATCTTCATTTATCTTCATTAATAATCGTCTTGATCTTCTTCGGAGTTAGCCCGCATTGCTTCATCGACTTGGATTTATTCATCGAAAGTGAGATTGTAAACTCTTCCACCTCGATATTGTGTAGTTCTTGTTCAATTTCTAGTTCACCTTCAAGACTTGATATGTGTTGTATACTTTCAGCCGCGTCTAAGTAATTTATCAAGCAAATACACATATCCAATGATGTCGGTGTGAGTCTTGTCCTTCGTATAGATAAGACCCTATCACTAAGAGAAAAAGTGGATTTCGAAGCTACCATAGAAGCTTGGACACTTAGTAAATCTCATGTCATGGCGGCTAGAACGGGAAATTGAGATTCCCTTGCTTTCCACCAAGCCAAAATATCAAATTGGGTGAATTCTTCGTATCCCACAGTGGACAAAAAATCA
The DNA here is from genome assembly GCA_025447715.1 of Asclepias incarnata. Classification (NCBI taxonomy): domain Eukaryota; kingdom Viridiplantae; phylum Streptophyta; class Magnoliopsida; order Gentianales; family Apocynaceae; genus Asclepias; species Asclepias incarnata. The sequence goes on from JAOEHQ010046212.1 coordinate 2,452, forward strand.
GTTTCCGTATACCTCCCAAATTCACTAGTATTCGAATTTTCACCGTCACCCCTAACCCGTTTAGTGTTTTCTTGTCTTACTGTATTATATAAGTTCATACTCGGATCCCGGCTTGTTTGAGTGGAATAAAACGGATGAACCCGAACTTGAATATGTATTTGTTGAACCATATTTTTAAAAATAAACCAAAAACATCTTTAAATTGTTGGTTAAAAGTTTCCTTTGCTCGCATCGCATAAAATTGGTTCTCCTCAACAACCCCAAATCATAACTTAATTTTTCGATAAGTAATTCTACCCCGCTAACGTTCAAACATGGGTTTAATGCGGCGACACAAGTAAAAATCCAGTGGCATTTCTCGAAAATATTTTCCTTAGTTTCAATTTCATGACCACAAGCATATTTTCAAACATTTCACCTTGAAATTCATATTCGCCAAACTTTTCACACATTAACCAAACTTGATGAAGTACTAAATGACTCGTGGGATAATAAATACCAGATACCAAAGTTGTTGCTTCTTTAAAAACTTTGAGTAAACTGGTTATTTTTTTAATATCCGTAAATTGCGAAATAATCCATCATGAAAATGTTTCAAAGAATTTTCTTCGCGTAAACCACATAGAAACATTTTATAAGTCGAGTTCCATCTTGTAGGAACGTCTCAATTAGGAGTTAAAAAAACCGAATCGGTTTCCTTACACAATTTGCTATAGTTTTTATATCTAGCTTTACCCCCACAAAATACATCTTGTAACATAGATTTAAAACCGGTTTTAGCATCATTTATTTCTTGAACCGCTAAACCGTCTTGCACAACGAAGTTTATTATGTGTGCAACACATCTACTATGATAAAAAAAAAAGACCATTCAAAGGCAGGCTATATTTTAGTATTAAATTTTTAACCGCATTAGTATTATTACTTGCATTATCAAATGATATTGAAAAAACTTTTTGTTCAAGTTTAAAATACGTCATTACATCTCGTAACATATAAAATAGATTTTGACCCATGTGAGGATACTCAAAGTTTTCAAAACCGGTAACAAGTTCTTGTTTAGCTTCCTCAATCACGATCCAACTCTAATCATCACGCCTGGTTTCCTCGGTTCATTTGATTTCCTGAAAAGTGTACTAAAAATAGTCAGCATAAAACTGGTGAGTTCGCAGGTTTAATCTTTGAAAATCAAGTTGTGCCGATATACCAAATGTGTACAACATAGAAGAGCTATAGAAATTTACTTACAGCAAGTCGCACACATAGAATAGCACTTATGCATTCGAATCACTGAATTCTCAACAACATCACAACAATTCACAATTAACTCATCAATAACAATCAATAACAGCGCCAGATTAACCACCAGTCCAATTAAGGACGTAAAGACCACCAGTCCACACAGGACGTAAAGAAACCACCAGTCCACACGGGACGTAAAGAGACCACCAATCCACACGTGACATAAAGAGCATAGGTGTGCCGAGGAATCTCCTCGCGTAGCACTTGCTAAAGTAAAACTATACTACATCATATATTGTACAATAAAAACTACCGACACGGTTGAGTACACTTTTCACCCCAAGAAAACTCGTAAAAACGGGGCTACGAAACTGACCAGAAAGTCGATTAATAATAAAATTAATACTGACAGCTGTTTCAAAGTCCACGCAATCCGAATCCTATTATACGCACATTACGATAACGAAATGATCGATAGTTAGTCTCTGGATATAACTATCACCATGGTCTATTAATAATGCCATTAACCCCTTTATTATAACGCGTTTGCAAACTAACTGGAACACTTATTTAACACTCGATAGAAGTCTGATTCGACCAAAACTGAAAGTCAAACCGAGACTGAAAATCAAACCGAAACTGAAAGTTCAGATTTAAAATATTAAATTCAAAACATTAAATTCGAAATATTAAATTCGGTTGAAAATAAATGTTGACCAAATCTGACCGAAACTGACCGAATCTAAATCTGACCAAAAATAATTAATTTCGGTCAAACTGACCGAAATTGACCAGCCGAAAATAATTAATTTCGGTCAAACTGACCGAAATTGACCAACCGGAAATAATTAATTTTGGTCAAACTGACCGAAATTGACCAACCGAATCTGATCATACCTGATCAGAAAAACGCGAAAATTCCAACAAAAAACTCATTTTCCGACCAGATCTCATATTACGACATCCCAAGGTACGTTTTTGATAGATCTAACCATAGGAGTTTTTATTAAGATTTTAAACTAAGTTTTTATTAAGTTTGAAGAAAAAACTTCCTTTAAGCAGCTTCCAACACGGATCAACGGATCATAAAGACCCAAGCGCCTAAAGGCCAATACATACCATATATGTGCAAAAATTTTAGTAAGTGTAAGCCAAGGGTAAACACTTAGGAAAATCTTCATTTTTCTCATTCATTGGATGGAAATACAAACGCTTCTTATTAGGAAGCAAGATATAAAATAAAATATAATTTCATAAAGTGTAAGTCTTAATGTGGAACAAGTCAAAGTAAGCATGTAAGCTTGGCTAAACACTTTAAAAATATATTAAAAATAATAATAAAAAAATAAAAAAATAAAAAATAAAAAGTATTCATCCTTCTCAATCATTCGATGGGAGTTGAGGCGCTTCTCACTGGAAAGCAAGATACACAATAAAATAAAATTTTACCAAGTGTGAGTCCCAAGGTGGAACAAGCCAAAATGAGCACTTGAGCATGGCTAATCACTTAGAAAATTTCAATCCTTCCCATTCATTGAATAGAAGGTAAGCACTTCTCATCGGGGCGTGATGTTATAAATGGACTAAAGAGGTAGTTACCTCAACACAAAATTTTATTTATCCTTCACATCCAATGGATGGAAGGATATGCACTTCTCGGAGTGATATTATCAAACTGGATCAAAAAGGCAATTACCTCAACACCCAAGGTTTTATTCATCCTTCACATTCATTCGATGGAAGGGTAAGCGTTTCTCAACGGGAAGCGACGCGTAGAAAAATTTATTCATCGGATAAAAAAAGTAAGCATTTCTCACTGGGAAGCGACAATCCTCGTCATTTATAAAATTTGTAAGACCTAGATGTGGGCAAAGAATAAATTAAAATTCAAATGCAAAGATACTAACAAGAAGTCCTTTATAATTGAATTTAAGGGACTTGATACTAGAGGTGTAACTTTCGGTTAACCGGTTCGGGTTTTCCTAGGTAATAACCGAAACCGGTTATTTTCAAAAAAAAAAATAACCGAAACCGGTTAACCGGTACTGGTTAATAACCGGTTATTGATGAGAAAAACTATACCTTATGTAACCGGTTTCGATTATTTCAAACCGGTTAACCGCTTTGCTTAACCCAAAATCAGTTTTTTTTTTGCCCGGCAGCAGAAACAGAAAGCAGCTAGCAGAGCATGGCTACGAATACATACATACAATATTATACATACATATACATATATTCCCACATAAAAAATCATCATCGGTTCACCATATCCAAGATTCTTCATACATACAATACATACATACAATATATAACTCTCTGAATATACCTGTAATTTACAGAAAAAAGTAAGACCACCGTAAGCTTAGATTCACGTCCCGTGCTTATAGTAGAACCGACGGCTGCTAGGTCCATGTCATTTGTTGGAACCCACGAGTATTTAGCACCCGAAATCATTAGAGGAGATGGTCATGGGAGTGCGGTTGATTGGTGGACATTTGGTATATTTTTGTATGAATTGCTTCATGGGAAAACACCGTTTAAAGGCAATGGAAATCGAGAGACGTTGTTTAATGTTGTTGGCCAGTCCTTAAAGTTCCCCGAGGGGTCAAACATTAGTTTCGCAGCAAAGGATTTGATTCGTGGTCTTCTTGTTAAGGATCCACAAAAAAGATTAGGATACAAAAGAGGAGCAACCGAGATTAAACAACATCCATTTTTCGAAAGCATAAATTGGGCTCTCATTCGAGGTATTCACCCTCCCGAGATTCCAAAACCCGTCGATCTTTCGTTCTTGAATCAAACAGTCAAGTCATCGTTGCCTCAAAACGACAAGAAAGCATCCGACTCGGATAGATCATCAGGTCCTTATTTAGATTTCGAATTCTTTTAGTTGGTTTTCATGATACAATGGTGCACTAATTCCTCCTTTGCTAATTGTGTTCACTTTCTCAATGAAAATTTTGGTTTTCTTTGTTATTGTTGCACTTTATGAGCTCTCTTTTTTTCTCATACTTTTTGTCTTTTTTTAGCTAGAAAAAAAAGAAGAAAAAAAAGCAAATTAGGCCCACATTGAAATTTGTTTGCACTTTCTGAAAATTGTCAACAAGCAAAACATAACTATTTGCTTTTTCTTTATACTCAAAAAAACTCTCCTTTTCATATGCTTTTTTCTCAGCTAGAATCTTGATGGACCATTTTTTCTTTTTCTTTGAGAACCAAGTAGAAAGTAACTTTGGATTTGACACATCATGTTAAAATTCCATCCCAACAATTCGAGTCATGTCTATTTCATAATGTTTGTTGAAGCTTTATTATTATTATTATTATTTATGCAGTTATGCTTTTTCTTTGGGGTTATTAGGACTTTCTGTATATTTTGCCTTTGATGGAGCTGGTGATGTTTATATTCGCATTCTTTTTGGAGTCGAAATGTCTCTCTCAATTGTTTGTGTTACAAAATATAAAGATTTTATATTTATTATTTGAAAATGAAAAGTTTATGAAACCAGAATCTATACAGTGATTGGTTGGATTAATCTTCAAGCATACTGTCATCATTTTATAAATAAATAAATAAAATTATAAACTAGCTACATATTTTTCCAAAAGTCAATTTAGGTAAATCTTTTTCTCTTTTTTTCTTTAATATTTATTTAGGTAATTAAAACTTCATTTGATACACTAAACTTAAACTTGATACAAAATGTTTGATGTACAAACTACAAGGTGTTTTAAGTGGCTCGTTGTTTACTCCATTAGGCCAAGATCCAACCATACCCACCACTCACCCAATAACTTAAATAGTAGTGCACACCCAATAACTTATATTAACGAAATATAAGAGAGAGAAGAAAAAGAAAAAAAAAACACTTTCTTCGCATGAGAAATGAAACTCGAATCCACAGTTAATTGGAACAAAGACAAAAGAGTCAGATGTATCTACCATCCGTGTTTTAACAATAATTAAAGGGAAAAACATATATGCTTCTAGCATCAAAAAATTTCTCCTCACAATCTTGCACCCACATGTTCAATTAAACAAAAAAAAGCTTAAAATTATAACTAGGGCAGCATGCTGCATGCTCGCCATCCCCTTATTTGAAAGCAAAAAAGAAAAAAAGCAGCTAAAAAAGAAAACTAAAACGAAAATGAAAAAAAGAAACCAAACAAGACGCCTGTCAAACAAGTATGCTGCCAAATTGTGTGGACTGATGTTCAATGAACAATAAACACACAGAGAGAAAGTCGGTGTAAGCACATTCATCAAATTTAGGGGCTGGTTATTATAAACAAGTATTAAAATAAAACCAAGAGGATAAGATCTTGACTATTGAATCATGATAAAACTAATGCATGAAGATTCATAGAGCACAAATATATACATTGATGCATGAAAATTTTCATGATGCACTACGGTTTTCAATTTAAAAAAAATGATTGTTTTATTTGTTTTATTTTAATATTTGTTTTATTTGAACCAGAACCGATAAATATATGTATATTAATATTAGGAAAAAATTTAAGGTATTTTTCCATCCCATAATAAAACTCTGAATAACTTACATCAAGCTCCCGAGGTTTGATTTTTTGTGAAAGTTGAAACATCCAAATATGAGACTAATAAGTGTTATAAGGAGTTAAGGACACTTTCAATATATTCAATATTTCTCGATCATATGATTAAATTCTCTCAAAAACAATGAATTTACCAAATTCCATTCCAACTATATATCATTATTCAATAAATTATTTATGTGTGTGATCGTGTGTTGTTGGGTTAACCACCTCCAAGGTGGTTTAGTAATTAATCTCTTAAATTTTTATACGTTTGAATTTTATTAAGTATAATTTTGAATTGATCAGGAAAGAGCTCAGAAATAATGATCAGATATCCTGATTAAATCGTGTACATCTAACTTAAAATATATATATATAGGTTCTGGTTCAAATAAAACAAGTATTAAAGGAAAACAAATAAAACAATCTTTTTCATTAACTAAAAATCGTTGTGCATCATGAAAATCTTCGTGCATCATTGTGTATACCTGTTTCTATGAATCTTCGTGCATCAATTTTATCTTGATCTAATGGTCAAGATCTTATCTTACTTGTTTTACTTTAATACTTGTTTACCATAACCAACCTCTATATATATTATGTGATTCATTCGGTCTACCTCTTGATGATGCACTCGACGAGGAAAATATATTTATCGTGACTTAACTTTTGAGATGTATACGTATGTTTGATAACTGGATACTTCGTACCAGCAAGTAAGAAATATATAATTTTGGATATGTAAATGTTTGTAATGGTTTGATTTGGTTGGGAAAAAGGACAAAGTGATATAGAGAGAAAATGAAGGTTCTGGGAAGAAAAGTGGGGATAGAAAGAAGAAGATGAATCATATATATGTATATTTATAAGATGAAGCATATAATATTTTTTTTGTAATTAATTTACCTTAGGGATGTAATGTGAAAAACATGACAACTTGAGGGACAAAAAATATAATTTACTCAATATATTAGGACGTTGAAAAGATGAAATTACCATCCTACCCTCACACTTCTATTATTAACGGCCAAAAACTCACGTAGTGTGAGCGTGGACCTCGATTGCAAAATTTTGCCAACTTTAGGGGGTAAATTGATTTTTTTTACTTGGAGAATTGAAAGTGCAAAACGTAACAACTTGAGGGAAAAAAAATGTAATTTACTCTTTAAACTAAGCATATGAATTTTTTATAAATTTTTTTAACTAAGCATATAAACAGGTTCACAAAACTAATTTCACCAAAAACAAAATTCAAAATTTAAAATTAAATTAAAAAAACGTGGTGGGGTGGGTGGTGGGGTGCACACCATGTGTTACTTAGCTGCCACCACTCTATGGAAAAATAGAATCCAAATAACGAATATGTTTAGTCCCCACCCCAGCCAGCACATTTTATACATACACAAATCTATATCTATAAACCACTATCAAAATAGCTACCAATCATAATATACAATTTATATATTGATGGAGTATTTGGGGTTGTATTTGTAAAATAAAATTCGCGTTTAAAAATTGTGTTTTGTAAAAGCATGTTCAAACCTAGTTTTTCAAAACTAGGTTTTATCTTTATGAAAACGCAAATATTTATTTTTTTTGTCAAATACTTTTTTAATTATTTGCGTCATGTAAACACAATAATCAAATAATCACCTCAAAATGCAATCCTAAACACCCTTTAAATTGTACAAGTCAATAGTATAATTTTGATAAATAATTAGGATAAATGAATCTATGAACATCAACTACATAAAATAATAGTTAAACACCATGTTTTATTATAAAAAATATGAGTTGTAATCGAATGAAAACTAAAAAATGTTGAAAACCAAAGAAAAAATCTCAACCACATATTTTCCTCCTCTTTTTCTTCTCCTTTTATTTTTTTTACCTTGTTTTTTTCATTTTATATATTGTTTATATATATTCTTTTTAATTTTTTAAAATAAAAACCATACCAAAGGAATTTTTTTTTCTGGATAATGATGCGGTACAAGCTACGCTCTTAAGGGTATAAGGGTAGCTGATGGGATGATATGTTATAGGGGGTGATCGGTGATGAGGTGATCTACCTGGCGGGCTTTGCTCTTAGCCATACGGGCTACGCCTTTTGAATTTTGTTTTTTTGGAATGAGTTTTTATTTTTAAAAAAATTAAAAATGAAAAAAACAAGGTAAAAAAAAAAATGAAGAAGGGAAGGAAAAAGAAGTAGGGGTAAATGTGTGACCGATATTTGTCATTTAATTTTAACTTAATTATGGTTTGTAAATGAAAATTTACCTATAAAATATTTCATATTCGAAACCTATCTAACACAATTTAAAAATGACTAGGAAAAGTGTTTGTAAATTGTTGTAAAAATACCACAAGTAGTCCGTATTTACGTAAGTCAAAAGACTCGTCATAGAAGATGATCAGATAAATGATAAAAAACGATCATGAAAATACTCCTATTATAAAATGTATATCTAAGCTAAAACACTTGTATTCTCGTATAGCCAAATAAAAAAACCTTGTCGGCTTACTCATTTGTTTTTTGAGAGGTGAATTTTGAATAGAAACAAACCCCACCGTCAAATGGTGGATCCTAACTCGATATCGGATAGTTAGTTGTTTAAATCGGATCCCGTTATCACGAGCCGAGCAATGATGCTAAAGAAAAAACTCCGTTAGACTCTTCTAATAAAGTATGAATTTACACGTGATAAGATTCGAACCTACGCTTCGCTTGTAAAACACGACTTGAACCTTTGATCGTTCACTGTCTGGCTTACTCATTTACACTTCTATAGTATATCTATACATTTAAAAATAAAAAATCTATACGTTTTTAAATAACACCCCTCCACTACCTCCGAAACCACCGACACAACCACTTCCTCCATCCCAATGGATCTCCGCCGTAGACTCCCTCCAAAACCACCGTCTTCCACCGCCATCCACCACCGGAAACCTCTCACCACCACCGACTCCGATCAAAAATCCCGATCAAAATCACCGGTTCCAAAAGCTTCCGATGCATTACCTCTTCCATTATACCTAACAAACGGCATTTTCTTCACTTTATTCTTCTGTGTATCTTACTATCTTCTTCACCGGTGGCACGACAAGATCCGGTTGTCTACGACACTCCACGTGGTAACGTTATCGGAACTTGCTGTAATTTTATCCTTAATTGCTTCATTTATTTATCTGTTAGGTTTGATTATGACTCGATTTTGGGGCAATGTGTGATACATGAATAGCTGGACCTTTGTTGATGAATGGTTGTGAGTATATGTATATATATGTATATATGTAATCGGTTTAGTATATGTATATATGTGGTTATAACGTTAATATTTGTACGAAGTCTGCATCAATGAGAAGGGTAGAGTGGAAAGGACATTTTTACCCTCACGTTTAAGTCACGTGTGGGGGTTAACGGATGCCAGTTAACGTCCGTCAAAATTTAGGACCAAACGTGAA
>JAOEHQ010046213.1:0-11717 GCA_025447715.1 Asclepias incarnata
ACATCTAAACTCATCATTTTACATGGTTATTATTTGTTCCCTTGGAAATGGAATGTCTTGAGGCTCTGTACTTCGTAGTCTATATGACCTATATATCGAAATCTTTATAAAACCACAAATCAAAACTATACGTTTCAATATATAATCACAGGGGTGGAGCCAGTAGAGGGACTGGCGGGTCCTCCAACCATCCATGCTTTCCATTGCAAGGCTAGCATAGAGTCGACCGCTATAAAGGGTTTTTTGAACCTAGCCACCTCCAATCTTCAATAATATATGGTCGAATCGCAACATATTTTTGATTTTGAAAAATGATGTGTATTGTCTAGATGTCCATACTTGCAGGTTTTTTGTTTTAGAATGTGAAAATGGGGGTGAAAGAAGAAAGGTAGATTTATAAGGTATTGTGAAAGATTGGGAGCGGTGAAAGGTTGCCGGTCCATGTTGGGGAAAAGTTTACTTTATCTTTCCTATTTAATTTTTTAATTTTTGTTCTTTTTTCAATTTTTAATAAGGGTTTTGCTAACTAGTGTCCTGGTTAGGGTGTATTGAATGAACTCAATCTTTTCTAAATAATCTGATAGAGGAAGAATGGATTTAGGAGAGAAAATGAATTATCATTCAAAACATATCTGATTCAATAGCGGTTACAAGCTTATATATGCATCAACGGCTTCTAACAACCTTTCCTGCCCACAGTAACAACCCCTCGATATTTACACAAACACCCCTTCTACTTATTACATTTATTCAAAGTCCTCTAAATTATATTATTCGTATCATAATAAAAAAAATACCTTTAATGCACCTTAACCAGTGCCCCATGGCCCATGGGCACTAGTTAGCAAAACACTTTTAATAATTCATATAGCCGGCTTTTTATTCACAATTTTTATAGTATAGAATTAAGTTTTCATGTATTTAATAGAAGATTATATTATATATGGTTCTCAGATATACATTAAATGTATGAAAATATATATTAACTACATATAAGGCGTTTATAATATCTAAAAATATTAATATATATTAAAGTATTAATGTCTTGATTCTTACGAGTCGAGTCACGAGTAAAAAATTATAGATTTCGAGTTAGGAGTTGAGTCACGAGTCGACAACTATGATCACAAACACCCCCCCCCCCCCAAACCGGAAATCCTTGCTCCGTCTCTGTATAATCATCAAAGACACCATAATTAAATGATACCCTTTTCATATTGTTCTCATCCTTCAAGTGACCTGTGATGAAAGACCTGATGTTATCTTCTTGTTGTACCACTTTATACCGCCCATCTTGCTTCGAGTAGTTCGAAGCAGTGAGTTTTAATGTGGCTGGAAGTAGCCGTGCACAAAATAACCGGGTACAAAATAACCGAGCACGAAAAACCAAAACCGGAACCGAAAAAAAACCGGTTCTTGAGGAACCGGTTCCGGTTCTTAAGGAACCGCCGGTTCCTAACCGGTTCCTATTTCGGGTCCAAAATCGGGTACAAAACCGGTTCCGGTTCCGGTTCTTGCCAAAAAAACCGAAAAATACCCGAGAAAATATCCGGTCAACGTTGACCAAGAACCGGTTCGGAACCGGTTCCGGTTCCTCAAGCACCGGGTTTTTTCCTGTTGACCAAGAACCGGTTCCCGTTCCGGTTCCTCAAGAACCGGTTTTTGTGTAAGGCTACCGCTCAGGGGCTCACTAACCGGATATTAAAATAGTTTAGTTTGATGAAATTCATGTCTAACCCGATTCGCTTTTAGGCCCATCTAAGCCCATAGAGCTTTTTGTTGTTTTCCAAGTTAGGCTTAATCCAGTTAAATTTGGTAAAAGTAATTATCATTTAATGCATGAGTGACGGTGCTAAGTACTGTCAATATCAAAATTATTAGAAGATAACACTTGTCGCGTTAACAGAAATACAAATACAAATATACATATACATACATATAATAATATAAAGGGTTGGAATTGAACGAAGAAAAAGACTTTGTTCTTGTGTATATTCACTAACGAAATAATGTTGCTCAAACGTATTTATGTTCGTTCGATAAAAAGTGAAGAGAATAAAGACAAATGAATAGGTTACACATTTGAGCTTTCAATAACGTTCATCTCAAGTGATGCTCCATATTTGAGATTCGGTCAGGATAGAAATCCCATGTTGAGGGAGTATTTCATTTCAAACACCCGAAATTTTTGATGACTAAATAAATAAAAAAAAATGTTATGATTTTCGATATTGGGATTAAAAGTGTAAATTCTGGCATTTATTTATTTATTTTTAGAGCGTAAACTACACGAATGCTTATTATGAAACCCCCCTTTTTCAAAATTAATCTATCTCAAAATGTGGAGAGTGAAAGTTGAACCCAGAGTGAAATACTCCAAGGTAAAGACCTTACCAACGAGCTAACGAGCCACTAACCCCATTGGTGTAAATTCTGCCATTTATTTTAGGCCCGGAACTTTTTTTGGATTTTTTGAACACATTTCTATATTTGATGTTTAGGTTGAGTGTCTTTTATGATGTAATCATAATATCTAGCTTTTTTAGATTAATTTATTTAATAGCCCTTAATTTTGCTATTCAAAATGGTAAAATTCACTGATTTTCTTGTTTCAAATATTCATAATTCATTGACATGATTTAAGAAACACACATCATCAAAGAAAACCTTGGTGGTTCAATGAAAACAAAAATGTAATTTATATGATGATCGGTATAAAAATGTGTTTGATGTGATTGTTAGTATAAAAATGTGACTTATAAAGTGTTGCATTTGAGTATGTACTATAAGACGGGATAAAATAGGGATGGTATTTAGTACAGAACCAAGATTTTTCGGAACCGAATAAATCAAAACGAGGAATCGAATACTGAACCGAATTAGGATAGGTAGTGGTTTTTTCGGTATTTGTAAACTTATATGTGGAAATTATAAATATATAGAATCCATATGGCTTACTAGGAAAATACAATAAATGAAATTCTCTATTTTAAGCTTATCTGTGGAAAACAAAACTTGGCATTTATTTACATAACTTCACTAAACTGTCCTTCACAAAGTCAGAGTCAACTCAACCGCGACTTGGAACTCAGTATAACAGAACAGGATGTACAAATGCCATATCTAACTAACTCTTTAAACATTCTCCATTGATTCATCCAACCATGTATAAACACTACATAGACCTCTAAATCGGGTCAAAACTCAATTACTCAATTGACCCCAACTGAGCCATTAGAAGCTGCAAGCCCCATTTTCTGTAATGCCTCTCGGGTCCTCCCTGAAAAGGAGTTTGACCTTACAACTTGACCTGCATAGTGCTTACCCTTTGGGTCAATGGTCAAATAATCGGTTAGAACTTTCACAGGGCCTAGTTTTTTAGGACTATCAAGTCGTGACGGCGAGAGGCTTGGTGTGGTGAAAGCAGTTCTATAAGGAGTGGTAATGGTGTGAAGGGTGTATGGTTTCCCCACAATTGATTTGGAAACAATATCACGGTTTGCAATTGATGAGAGTTTGTCAGCATGTCGAGTCAAGTCATCCATGTAAAGTAAATCATCAATACGGGCAGCGATATTGAATGCTAGGCTCTCCAACACTCTTGAGTAGCTTTCCAAGATCGATTTTCCAACGTCCTGAAACACGAAACACCAATTTCAGTAACAGCATGAAACTGCAAGATTAAAAAACACTTGATCCAAAGAAGATCTAACCTAACAAATAAAGTCATGTGTTTGATTCTAAGCAAAAGAAGACCTAGATTTATTTTTTTGGCAGAAAAACGAGAATCCTTGATTCAACTAAAGTTGAGAACTGTATACATGGAAACATGCCTTAGATCTACCTCAAAAGACAACTTCACTTGACATCAGAAGTAACCCCAAAAGAGTATCAACAAAAGCATGTGATTGGATGCTAATCTAATACCATAAAAGACGACCAAAGATGATTTCAAAATTTTTTCCTTGAATCTCAAGCGAAATTTAACTGTATTCTGGCCATTCTATGTTTCGTATTTCAATTAGAGAATGAAGCGCACATATATGTTTTTCTCAAGACAAGATGATTTTAAAGTTGTAAAGATTAGAAGGGCCTTTTTCTATGACAAATTATGTGTAACATGTGCAGTGCGTTAGCATGTTTCTGAAGACCATCAATGGCGGATTCAAGATTTTAGTTCAGGGTATAAAATATAGCAATTTACATATTCTTTTACACATTAATTTTTTTCAAGATACGTACATGTATACCCCAGAGGCCCAGACCCTTCTAAACATGGACGATTTTAATTTTAGACAGGTAAAACCAAAAGGGACTCCTATACACACAGGTATACATGTTTTATAGCAATAATTGAGCAAAACAATAGTAACATACTTTCACAAATGTACTTTGAAAATTACCATAATAGCAACGTACTTTGATTTTTTACCAATCATAGCAGCATATTTTCATTTTGTGCCAATAACATCAACGTAACACTCATGGTTACGATCATTGGTAAAAAAAATTTGGGATGTTCAAGATAAGATGCTAGCATTGGTACGAAGTGTAACATTTTGTTGCTATTATGTGCAGCTATCCAATATTCCAATGTATCTGTATGAATAAATTTTTGTATATGTATACAAGAGGTCAAGAACTCAAGATATACCTTGTTATATTGTATTTTACTCATGTCCAAGGTGGTTTGGGGAAGGGCAGGGAACCTCTGTTTCAAGCAAATCAAGAGGGTTTCGGCTCGATCTGCTAGTGTTTCCCTTTTGTCCATATCAGCTACCAGATCCTTAACTTTGTCCCATGATGACCTTGAAAACGACCTGCTCACCATATTAATAGGCTGCTTTGTGTTATTTTTTCGCCGCCATATGTAGATTGAGGCCTCCACACGGTTTGCAATCTCCAGAGCATGATGCTCAGAAGATAAATCGAGGCAGTCCAATAGACACTCTGGTGAAAACTGATCTGATGAAATATAACGATGGATAAGATCACCTAAGCTACCTTTCGCATTCTGCAAACAAATTACACAAAATTAAATTTCAACAATTCAACAACTTTTCAAAAAGCTCTTTTTTTTTTCTTTTTTTTTTAAATTTGAAATTACCCATCGTTTCAAAAGTATCAGAACTTTGACTTTCAGGTTAGATTTTATCATTTCTGGAATTCAAATTTGAAAAACTCTTTAACTTACAGTATTTCCTTCATCCTCCTATAAAGGTTGTAACATATTTCTTTTCGGGATGTCCATAAGAATTGTTATATATTTTCTGTTGGAAAGTTAACATGTAAAAGTGTAGGAAGGTCAAACCACCACCGTGTCACTTGAATGACCGGTTACCCAACCTGCCCATCTTGTCACTCCTACTCTTCTATTTTTAAATTATCAAATATCTAAAGTAGCTCTAATCGAAGAAAATTTTGAGGAATCTAGTAGACAAAAATCAATACTATCAGTTAAATTGCAATAATGGTAATGGAAAAAAGAAACGTAAGATACAGAAACGATGCAATTTCAAGAGACATGGGAATCATAAATTTCTAACTTTCCATTTAGAAGTTCAGAAAAGCAAAGAACTGATCTGTTCATTAGATGATACCTTTGGAAGTGCTTCCAAGAATGAGTCAGGAACATCCATATCAGCTAAAGTAATGCTGTTGATAGCCATAGCAGCTTTTAATATTTGATTTGTGGAATCGCGCTTATTTTGCAAATGCTTTCTTGCATTCTCACTGAGGCCACCAGTAGGGACTCGAGGAACCGGCAGCCACCATTTTTCTTTTTGACGTGGGATAACTTTACCAAAAGAAGATGCACCATCTGTTTCCAAAGCTTGGATGCCTTGGTCAACATACCAGAACTCTGTTTTTCCAAAGCTGTCCAGTATCTCCTATAACAAGCACAAATTAACTTCATTTTGTAGCTAACAGAAATTGATCGGTTTTGGTATAAAAATCGATTAGATAACATAGTGTAAAACTCTACACTTATGATGATGTAAGTTAGGTAATTTAATTGAAAATAAAGCAGCTGATATGATTGCGAGACTATAAGTATCTATTTGATAACTCTCTTTGTTCGAATATGTAATCTAAAGAAGGGGGAAAATAGGGTGACATATTTATCAATATTCACCTTGTCAAATGATTGAGAGATAGTCAATCATGAAAATTTTTGGAAATTTCCTGAACTAAAATTGCTACCATGTATAATTTGTAACGACGAGAATGATAAACTAGAATCTAAAAAGCAGTGGATTTGACCTCACAAGGTCAAAATGTAATATTTTTATCTATATTGGTTTTTAAAGATAAAGTGATAAACCCATATTATGGTCAGTATTGTGCATAAATTTAAAAACTTAATGTATGTTTAAATTGTTAAAATATGAATCTACATGTTATTACCAAGGAACAAGAGTTAAGAATCTCACGAGAAGCATGTTGTCTAGTTTGCGGAGAGCCGGAAGGTTAACATAAAGATCAGACCGGGGTCTAGTAGTCATGACCTACAAAATCATATCACAAGAAACCAATAACACAATGAAGTCCAGAATTTTGTACATACAAAGGTGTAGAAAACAACATGATCTTGAACATTACAGCTTATCATACAACAAATTTTACCTCAAGCTTACTTCCATCCGGAAAAGTCTGCCAAGAAGGTATCAACTCGACAATGTAATCACTCACACAAAGAAGCCATTCCATTTCTCTTCGCCACATCGAAATCTTTTCAGGGCGTAAAGGTTCTAGCCTCCATATTTGTCCAAAAAGTGTGGCTGAAGTTTCAAGAAATTTTCACAAAAACAAACCAATGTTAAAGGCGTTGTAATTGTTGACCACTATTGCTAGCTTTTTTTTAACTATATTGTTTAAGTAACAACGGCTTACCACAAAGATTTGTGATTGCATTCGAGATAGCCAAAGCTGTACAAACACCATTCCCACAACCAGACATATCTTCTCCTAGCAACAATTTTGAGAATCTTTCTTTCATCATCTCAATCTCTATCCAAAACAAAAATCAAACATGAACATAGATAACATCAAACAGGGAGATATTAACTATTGTTATGCTTGTAAAAGGGTGTTTGGATATGCATCCTAAAACTAATATCTAATTTACTATTGAAAATCAGCCTTGATAATAGCTGCAATCCAAACAGATCTATATCTATACTATTGTCTAAAGCATTTACTCAATCTCGTCATTTTAAGATTCAACCCTACCAATGATAGAGTTACACATCACCCTCTATTCCCCACCGGTTACTTATGTAACACATCACTTTCTCTACCCCTCTCTTACAACATCACCATCAGATACCAGGTGACCATCGAAAATCACCAGAAAACGAAAGGAAAAAAGAAACATGAACCGCAATAAACTATTCATGTCCACATTGTGCGGGTACGTAAACCCTTACTTATAACTTCCTAAAATAATAAAAAGTTTCCAAAATACTCAACGCCTCAAATAGTGATCATCATTAATGATTATGTAACTGTCTAACTGAAATCATTCAATATCACATATTCACTTTCCAAATGCACATCCAAATGGCCAAATTCAAATACTCATAAACATTAACAAAACTAAAACGAATAAGGTTTTCCCTCTTCACATTACCTGGGCATAACGAGTCTTTTGACTCAGATGTACCCGGCCTAAACGGAGTATTTCCGTCACCCATTCTAACCATTTCCCTGACCACCCCATTGCGTTACCCAATGAGATTCTAACCTGAAATCTCGTGTGAGAATATCAAGTCTCTTAACCACTATTAATTTACTTATTCTTAACCACAAGTTATTACAAACAAACTTTAAAAAAGGAAAAGAAAATACCTGAGGGGCCAGTTGTGGAACCTTGTTTCTCTAATTTACTTTCACCCAAAAGTGGTTCCTCCAAATCAACACAATGTGAAGCAGCTTCATTGACCTCATTCTTCTCAGTTATAGATGACACGTCAAAACTAGTAGTAACATTTTCTTCATTCAAATTTGTAAATTCACAACTTGAGCTGATACTTTCACCAAACACTTGATGTTCTTCATTATATTCTTCTTGTTCTTTACAAGTATCCAAACAAACCCTTAATTCTTCTTGTTCTTTACAACCACCAACATCAATATAAGGTGAGTCAGTATCATAAGCACAGTTATTGACAACCAAACCAAAATCTTCCAATGCAAGATCCATTCTTTCCAAAAACCAATATAAAAAAAGCAATCTTTTTTATGCAAATTAAACTAAATGGTATGTGGGTATGTTTTTTGTTTGGTGGTGGTGTTTTGTTTCCATTTGTGTGTTTTTGTTATGTTTGTTGTCATATAAGTAGAAAGAAATTAATGAGAGAGAAGGGGGGGTTTTTCAGGGTTTGCTTGAACAAGGCGCTTGTTTGGGTTACAATTTGCATAATTATGTGTGATCATTTCAAAATTTGTTCACAAAGTAACCCCTCAAATGGAGCGTGTTAGGGATTCAATGTGCTAATTATGATTTATACTCATTTATTATTAGCTAAGATTGACCAAACTACCCTTTATTACGTTTTACTTAAAATAAATGAATTAATGGATTAGTTTTGGGGTTTTTCTAATATGTGCCCTAAGGACACACATAAAGATGCATTTAATACGTTTCGAAAATTGAAAAAGATAATAAGATTCTTATCAGGAATTGAAAAAAGTAACAAGATTCTTCTTGAAAATTAAGAAATGCATTTTTTAAAAAGAATCTTACTACTTTTTTTAATTTTCGAGGCGTATTAAATGCACCCTTATGTGTGCCCTTAGGCCATCTCCAATGGGTTTGTCAAAATGCCCCAACATACCGGCCACCTCAGCAACACGTCAGCAAACTGTTCCAGCATACTGAACCAACAAACTGAACTTATTTTGCCTCCAACCCAGCATACTGAAACTCAGTATGCCCATGACACATCATCATTCATATTAAATTAAAAAACACATTATATTACCAAAAATATTATATTAAATATCAAAACACTAATATAATTATAAAAAAAAAAATTTAATTTTTTATAGGAGCGTATCAAATTTTTTAAAATTTTGAAAAGTTCGTATTTAAAAAAAATTTGTCATGCAAAAAAGCATCTTGAGACAAAAGTGGGAAAAAAACAAAAAAATAAAATAAAACATTATTCATTTCTTGTTTCGTTTCACCAGTCAAAGTTTTCCACAAAAAAACAAATGTGTCATGCCCACTTTTCAACTTTTGGATCAGTATGCCTACATGCAAACTGATATGGCATTTTGAGTAACATACCGCGTCTTCAATCTTGGCATATTGATTTCCAGTTTGCAAACTGTATTGGCATTTACCCATTGGAGTTAACCTAACAATAATAAAATCATTCTTTTTTGTTACTTTTTTTTAGTTAAAAGATACATTTAATAACTTTTACCATTAGCTAAAAGAATGTAAAAATAAAAATAAAAATGACACAGAAATAAAATACGTCATTCAATAACTTAAACCAATGTGGTATATGAATACACTTATTTAGATCCTCTCTAATTAATTAATTAACGATCCATATAATACATGATCTTTATGAAATGTAGATTCGAAAAGTAATAATCAAAGCCAACATTAGGAAAGAAGTCGGATAAACATAATGTATATCTATGCATACAAGAGGATCATGTGAAATCAATTCCACTTGAAAAAGTAATCAATAAGTTGATGCTTTAAACTATTTGTTTTTGAAATTTACTAGAAGATTACCCTCCCAATGCAGTGGGCCGATGGTGGCGGCGACGAGATGTGAGAGGTGAGAAGCGACTGGTGTTGGTGTTGGTGGTGGTGATGGTGGTGACGGGATGAGGGTATTGTAGGTATTTTAGGGATGCGGCCATTGTAGATATTTTCGGTGATGTTATTGAAAGGGTATAGAATAGTAATAGTTGAGAGGGGTAAAGTAAGTACATTAAGTTTTTTTTATATAATGTATTATAAAATTAAGTTCTTTTTACAATGAGGCACAGATCAACTGGTAAATGATTGAGAACTGTGAAAATGTTTCCCTGATTTTTACTCATAGGTCTTGGGTTTGACTTTTAGAGTGACAAATCTGTGAAGTTTTTTTTCCTGAATTCCCTGGTTGGGTCTTTTGCAAGTCCAAACCCAAATCGAGGGTTAAAAAAAAATATATTAATTAACATATACATAATATAAATATTAAATAATAAGCCATTAAATGATATAATAAATAAGAAAATGTTAAATTTTTTAAAAATTAAGACACAAAATCATTTGGTTTATAAGATAGTATAGATAAGGATATACATCATAGTTTGAAGAAGTTTAAAAAGGACGTATATATGTAATTCTTTTATTTATTATTTTTTTGAGTTAATGCTCTAAGTTCGACCTATTGGGTGATAAGTTGATACCTAGACAACTTTTGATGTTCTCTTCTTGTTTTTTTTGTTTAGTTGTGTCTTAGTAACTCCAGTATATATATGAGCGTATTTTTTTCCTTTTAAATCTTAATGATATAAATTCCCTTAATTGTTTTTAACATCCCTAGCTGATTTTGCCTTAATTTGTGTTTATTGATATACTTTACATGTTCAAGACTTGTGCTTTTTCATGCTTAGGATATCGTTTTATATTTGAATTATCCTTTCAACAAACAAATGTGGTTAATGGGCATATGGACAAAACGAAAACAATACTGGTTTCTTCTGACAAAGTTCACAAGAATGAGGTGGTCCACTTATTGTATTTTCAAATTTTCATTAAATCATTCTTCACTACATGAATATATGGGAATTCTTTCGAGTAATTTCAACTTATGAAGTTGAGATGATCTTGACTTTTAAATTAATATTAAGGATCAAGATTCAAAGATGATATCTTTAACTTGACATCTCAAATTATTGCAACTTGAGAGTATCTTCATCTCCTGGTTTTTGCGTCTATGTGCTATCAAACACCAATAAACTAATAAAGTAGTAGTAAACTAGAAAAGAGATTAAGAAAGTAACAATGCATGAGATAACAGCTTAGGTGGCAACGATGTGGCAAAAGAGATCGTTGGAGAATACGTGGCATCATACGTGGGAAATGAGTTGGATTGCAACTCTAAATAGTCGGTTGGCTTGTTTCAGAAAGTG
This sequence comes from Asclepias incarnata, assembly GCA_025447715.1. NCBI lineage: Eukaryota > Viridiplantae > Streptophyta > Magnoliopsida > Gentianales > Apocynaceae > Asclepias > Asclepias incarnata. The sequence goes on from JAOEHQ010046213.1 coordinate 11,152, forward strand.
GATCCAATACGTGGGAAATGAGCTGGGTCGTTTTTGAGAATGGCAAAAAAAAAAATTAAAAAAAATGAGGCCCTGACAAGTGGAAAAAAGTAGGTCCTTAAAATAATATTCGATAAATAATATAAAAAAATTAATAATAGAAGATAAGTGTGATACTTAGTAATAAATGTTTTACGTGTCTAGCAAAAGGTTATTTAGACCGAACATGGATCCCTTTAATTATAAGAGAATCATGTTTGAACCTTATATTTTTACGTTAAAAAAATTGTTGCTATAAATATTAAATAGAAAAGAAATCAATATAGATAAGAGTGACCAATGTAGAAATCAATGATTCAATGTTGCTTTACGAGTCTTAACGATGCCATCCTATTATAACCAAGTCTATAAAAAAAACTTGGGCGCCTCCCAAAATCAGGCCTTGGGCTTGGGACCTTGTTGCCCTGGCCAAGAGTAGTCGTGCGCATTTTTCGGTTTGGGTCCAACCCAACCCGACCCGAAACCGAAACCGGTTTGGGTCAACCCTTCCTAAAACCGGTTTTGACCAAACCCGAACCGGTTTGAAA